>CAHIKZ030000515.1:880000-885000 GCA_903632075.3 Acanthosepion pharaonis | reverse complement strand
AAGTGAATTACCATCTACTGGACCCACAGTCTCTGGAGATCAGCAACAACCTGAATGAAACAGGCCTAATTGAGTAAAATAGTGATGCCCCAGACCTCGCTGAACAATCAGATGCCCATAATTGAACAATTATTACTACTTTATCTACTGTTAGTTTTAATTAGGTTGAATATAATTTTTGATTGTAGGCGAATCTAGCAAAATAATAAGTGAGGTTATTGCATTGAAATTATTAGTAGTTATTTTGGGGTTTCCTAGCAGTCATTCTTTGACACTGTAACTATCAGCATTCTATTTGTGTTTATCAAATCAATTTAGTCTTTTTATATATATATATATATATATATATATATATATATATATATATATCCTATTAGCGCCTATGAAAAGGTCATCCACCCTCTAACAAGTGTTTTTTTGTTCTGTTAGTGGCATGCCACTCTCCTCACCAGCAGAAAAGCTAGTGCAGGTCTTGTTTAGACCCCAACCACCCATCCACATAGCAGGTTGTACTAGGTTACATGTTAGCAGTAGCAGGCCGAAGCCTAATCTGACCTGTAGAGCAATTTGACTATGAAAGCCATAAGATTTCCAACTATAGTTTTATTTCTACTCAAAAGAGTAGAATAAAAAGTAGATTCTTTAGCCCATATTGTTTACTTCTTAATCATTGTAGTAGTAACAGTAACAATAGTCTTAAGTTATCTAAATTCAGAGATGAAATATTAGACTGGTGTTCAACTTGTTGCTTTACTGATGACGTTGATATGTGTGTACGTTTGATGTTTGTAAATTGATGTCTCTCTAATTAAAAGTGCTTACTCGATTCTCTTTTCCAGGATGATAGCTGTTCTTTTGGCTGGATTATTATTCAAATCTGCTGGCTACTATCTTCTCTTATTATGGTTCTCATTTTCTACAGCTTATTTCTTGGTGAGTATTGGCAAATCCTGCAACAAATCTTTCTTTGCGTGTCCATTGGTTAATCAGAAATATCACCACTCTTCTAAATATACTCATTTAAACAATTTACACTATTTACATTGTTCGGACTTTTGTCCTCATCTTCACTGTCACATTCACATGTTTTGGCCTTCATCAGGTGATATTTTTTGGAATTTCAAACCAGAGCATACTATGACCAAAATATAATGAATATGGCTAAAGATGAGAGCAACTGTAGCCCTGTGTTCCAATCCTGATCAACAGCTACTAGTAATGTATCCCTATGCCCTGCAATTGTCTTTAAGTTGTTTCAGACTACTGTCGTTAACATCAAGCTGACACCTAACTCGTTAATGTGTGGCTGGTTTGTCACTGGTATTATGAGGATAGGAACAGTTCAACTCAACTGGCGTTCATCTGTTCACAATCATTCACTCTCTGCTACATTGTGTTATGGCCTCAGAAGATGAGAAGATTGCTTATGAAGCAAACAGAAGTGAAGATGGGTCAATTGCAGGGAGCTACACACACAAAAAAAGAATTCTTTGGAATAAAGAATTAACTCTGGTTAAAAATGTAACAATAATTTGCTTTATAGATGATTTGTTTTATACAATAGTATTCTCACTACTGTATAATCAAATGACACTGGGATCCCCTTTGGAGTCTGCAACTTGTGTTAGCAGTAACTTAAATTTCTAAGTTCTTGTCTTCAGGGTCAGCACAAGATCTCGGTCAAGAGGTCTTGGCAAGCATAGTGGATTTCAGTAGCAGTAGTGTGGAGACTCTACAAGTTGTCCAAATCTCCAGTTTATATGGAGTCCTTATAGTAGGGGTGGGGTTGACCGAGGTTTGGGGTCACTTGGCTTCTACCCATAGCATTAACCTTTTTCTAAAACTCCATATTCCCAAAATGTGTTTACTTGAGTGGTTTTTCAAATTTTGGGGTTGTCCAGCCCCCTTTTGAGAGTGATTAGAGGAATCAAGCCACCCCTTAACTCCAACACACTTCACTTCACTTCACATCTCGCTCCATATAAGTGGTGCTAATTTCTCTCTCTCTCTTTTTCCTTCTCCCACTTTTTCAGCATCTAACCTCAGCCTACTCCAAGGGCCAATATGTCCTGTGACAAATCCAAACTTTCAGAATGCATAGGCGAAAAGGGATTTTCAGTCATTAATCTTTCTTCACTAGCTTGTTTCACGCTGTGATTTCCAAAAGCCAGGGACTTGTTCGGAGTCCATCCAGATGTTCTCCCTGCCTGTTCATCTCAATTTTTATGAGTGGTAAAGAAAAACATTCCCAATCTCTTTAGTGATAAAAAAAAAAAAAAAAAAAAAAAGTTTATCTTTCCTCGATTTATGCATTTTCTCAGTCAACAAGACCACACAGCCTTTTTTTCCCCATGTTCACTCCAAAACAGTAATTCATTTTTCTTTATCACTTGTATCCAAAGGAATCCAAATTAATGTCAGAAATAAAATGTTTTTTGACACTGTCATAGAAATTAAAATGAACAAACTCGTCAGGCTAATTTCTATCTTTGTAGGGACACTTTTCATCTGGGTGAAGATCGGTTTTCCTGTGTTTGTTTGTTTTTTTTGTCAGATCTTTAAACATTATTTTGGTGATCACCCAGGTTTCTTTATTGACAACATATATTTTTCTATTTGACATCTTCAAGGATGCATTAATAGTCTCTTTCTCATTAGTGGGAAGTTGGGAAGGGTGTGTAATCTTGACTTTGCTCAATCTTACCGAATTCCATCTAGTTAAATTTGGGTTCAATTCTACTTGGAACAGCTCGAGTGTTCACTTATTACTTTGAACATGATTTTTCAATGCATTTCATTTTTCTTAACTTTTCAATCCATCTTCCTGCGAATTTCAACAATTTTCGTCCAGTTAGTAGACTCTTTCCTCTTCCATTTTCTTTCTCTTTTTGTTTCATCAACCCCCAGAGATCCCAGTGTCACACAACAGTCCGAACAATGTAAATAATGTAAAAATTTACAATACCTCGTTTCAAAAATATAGACGTGTCATTTAAACACATTTAGCTTTTCTGTCTGAATTTCTACAATGAGTTATTATTATTTACAGTCATACTAATGCCTTCCATTTTTGTTGTCATTATCAAGTTTCAGCCACCGTACTCTCTGGCCTTCTATGAGCCCTTTATTTAATCTTTTGGGATAGATTTTTCTTGTTCCACTGTCCATGTCTAGCTAGAGATATCTCATCTTGTTCTTATAACTGCTTATAACAATTATTGCTAGTTCTGTTTCCACCAAGTCTGTACTACAAGGTCCAGGAATTGGAACTCACAATTACTGTTACCAAATTCACAAACCAATGCTTTAATCCATTAGGCTACAACTTAGAGCCTTAAACCCAACATTTTTATTGCCTCTTCCTTTGCTGTTGCTGCCTTGCTGTCAAGCTTGACACTTTCTGTTGCCACTGATATGTGCTGTTTTTTTAAAAAATTTTTTTAAAGAAGGCCTGAGAGTTCAACAACCAAAACGTGGTAACAACAATTAATGTTTACCTTTCTGCTATTATTCTATGATGAGTCTGAAGTTTTATGCTTACAAATAAGAAAATTTACTTAAAAGCAAGTATTGGAGAGATCTCTAGTTCAGGGGTTTTCAAACTGTGGTCCATGGACCACAGTGAGTCCGCATGGACAAGATAGGGGGTCCGTGGACAGCAAAGACTTTTTTATGGGTGATGTGCAACTTATAAGCGCTTATAAGTAATGATCATGAAATAAATTGATTCAATAAACTATTTCATAGATTTGATATACTAATATAATTTGTATCTTAAATTGAGACAGATAATGGATTCTATTCATGCAGAGAAGGAACCAAAGGATTTGAATTTTGGATCTATTTTGTGATTTCTGGCTTTCTCATTGGCTGTTAGGCGTCACGTGTGATGAAAGTGACTTACGTGTATGTTTATCAGTAATATCGCCAAGAATTGACAGTTTGTGCAAAGCCAAGAAAGCACATCCTTCTCACTAAGTGTGTATTAAAAAATCCTGTGTGTGTAATTGACAATAAAACTATTTGTTAAATACTATTACTGTTTTCATTTTCATGTAAAATTAATATTTATTAATTTAATTTTGTTACATTTTGCAGCAACATGCAGCATTAATTTATTTGAACACTTATGTCTAAAGTAAGCTTTAAACCAGGTTTTATTGCATTAATGCAAAATTGTTATATTCAGCAAATATTTATGTATAAATTTCATAAGCATTTATAAGGGGATCCCTAAGGTAAAGCCTGAAATATAAAGGGGTCTGCAAGTCAAAATGTTTTAAAACCCCTGCTCTAGTTCACAGAATTAAATTTGTCAATGTGCCTCTCCTAAAAAATTTTTCTCCAGATGTACTCTGATAAGTTAGTCTGCTTTTCATTCTCTTTATACCAACTGCTTTAGTTTTTTGGCAGTTTCAGTTGATTTTTTTATATTGAAGATAAATTGGACTATTTCGCAGTATTCTACTGGATTGTAACTCACTACAACTCTTCTCTAAAGAATTCAACGATGCCATGTTAGTAAAGGAGAAAATTTGCTGTAAAACAATTGGAGATGGATGGTTTATAGAAGTAGAAAAATATATATGAGTGTTACTTATTTGAGAAATAAGTGACCTTATTTTCATATCTGAAAACCCATTGATATCAAAGTAGCCCCTTCCCTCCACTCTTATTTCAGCAAGAAATATTGAGAAAAAATGTTGACTGTTATATTGAAAGTTCCTAGAATTTTGCTCATGTTTCATATTTGGCCCCATCCCAAACAAGTTTATATCTTTTTTTGCATGTATTTATTACAAATTTATGAAAGTAGCTGAAAACTTGCCTTAGAGGTCAGATTACAAGCTAGTTCTTTTCAAAGGTGAAATGAGACTTTTGTCCCCAATCAGAGATAAGATTGATTTTTTTTTTTTTTTTTTTTTATGGATTTGCTTTTTTTCCCCCCTCTGTCTCTGTGTGTGTGTCTCTCTATCTATCTGTGTGTGTGTGTGTGTGTC
>CAHIKZ030000515.1:840000-875000 GCA_903632075.3 Acanthosepion pharaonis | reverse complement strand
CTGGGTATGTAGGTGGCACTTAGGAACAACTTCTAACATTAACATAAGCCTGCAATACAAGTCACAATGAACCAGATATGGAAGACTTTCATCTTCAATATCTGGCTTGTCACTTGTTCCCAAGAGTTTGTTTATTTATTTATTTTATTCTCTTTTAGTCAAGTGGGCGTCTGTTTTTGAAGGCATTTCAAAGACTTTATTTTTGGTCATAAAGCACTCAAGACAGATAAAATCACACACTATATTCCCATCTTACGTTGGTGTCTCAATCTTAGTGTTGAAAATGATTGGTTAGCAATTCAAACGTCATCAATTCATCTGACATAAGTTCTTGAGTTTTAAAATGATTGGTTGGCCAGCAGAATATATATACACTCATAGCAATTACCATTTTTATGTAAAAGCCAAAAAACAAGATGATAAAATTTTGTTTCTACACCCCAATGGCTAATCTGAATGAACAGGCTGCTCTGTTGGATTATTGACCAAATTTGTTTTCATAAGCAAGAAAATAATACAATATCCTTTTCATAAAATGACATTTATTTCTTATGTGCGAGTTTATATTGATTGCAATTCATAAACATAATGTGTAAACCTGTTCAACTTATAAAAAGAGATAAATGTATATTCAATAAATACTTCCCTTAAAAAAAATGTCAGAGGTGAAGGTCTGCCTTGGTCAAATGGCACTGTATGTGCAAATGATGAGAAAAAATGACTTTGAATTGTTAATTGGTAATCTGTTGTGTTATATTCACTTACACAAAAAATACTCTTGTGAAAGATACAAATCCAACTCTTCTCCCTCGAGTTATGTTTTAATTAGTATCTCAAAAAAAATTACATTCTAAAAATATATTCTGGCTTTAAATAAACTGCAAAGGTTGGTAAGCCGTAAAAAACGAATCAATAAAAATCCGTGTGGGGATTCAAATAAGACAAACTAACAGGGGACATGATTACAAAAATTCTCAGCTAGCCACTTTTGAGTAATGTTGGCCATGTGGGAGGCAGCAAAATCTTGCTGAAACACCTGTCAGCACCTTTTGATCCAGGACTTGGCCACCTTGTTCAGCACCTCAGTGGCACTGATCTTGAGAAATAGGGTAGCATGATATGGTAGCACTTGTTGCTTGTGGGAAAAATAAAGCCAGCCATAATCAGTTCCCAACTGAAAGACAAACTAGATGGACAACCCTTTCTTTCTCTCGCATCTTTAGCTATCACTGGTGAAACTAACATTAAGAGATTTATTTCCTTTCCTTTGTCAGTATTTCTCTCCACTTATCATTCCTTGTGTCTGATAACTTACTTGACAACATGGGCAACTTAGTTGGTTTGCTTTGTTTTGCTTCATGGCATACCAACCTCAATGGGTTATTTAATGCCAAGATTTTTATTGCTGGAAAAATATTTTTTTCTTCAAAACTGTATTGCTGGTAATATATTTTTCTTCAAAAAATTTATTGCTAAATCATTTTTAAGATTGAATTGGCATAAGTAAGAGTAAGACCCTTGCTAAGCTAATCTATAACCTTGTATTGTAGAGTGTTTAAACACCACACAAAACACAAAATATTTTCTGTTCATGTTTAGCAAGTGGCAAGTCAAATGTTCATGATGAGTCAAGTAGTTTTCTGAATACCTGTGGGAAAATTGAAAAAATTATTAATAATAATAAAAAGAGAAATACATTTTCCCATGATGCTAAGAGTAAAAGAACCGGAAATATGATAAACCGTTAGGTGGTGTTGTTGAAGTCTATAAAAGGGCAAACATTTCCTGTCTCATGCTTTTTCTCCAAGACGTAGAATCACGTAACAATTACGTTTCCACCCCGGGGAATGTTAGTTTCTTCAGTTCACTGACAACTAAACTCGCTTTTCACTTTCCAATTCATGTCACTCATACGTGACTTCTAAAAACTCCACCTACGATATAAGTCAAGCTTTCTCTTTGGTTGTTTCAACTCAATGCAAGGCTGACTTGGGCACAACTATTGTAAGGATGCTTATACTTATTTTAACTTCTGAACCAAGAAAACGGACATCCCATAACCATGTTTAAATCTCTCAGTACAGGTACCCAGCAGGTACAAACTTTCCTTCGGTTCTGCACAAGGTTGACTTTAGCTTGATGATGCTTATACATACTTACTTACCCTAACTCCTGGACCAAAAGGAAAATGGACATACCTAAGATACATTAAGAATTTAATTATTTACATATGAATACACACCCACATAAAATACACACAAACATGCAATCTTTTAAATTCCATAGCTTAACCAATTCAGCGTTGATTAGAGCCTCTAGTACTTGCCCAAAAGAGGTAATAGTCTAATAGGATGATAATTTGAGGAGTCAAAAGGTTCACCAGAGTTTTTAACCCTTTGCCTGTCCAGGGAATTTTTGTGTTTACTATCCAAACGTTCATGCCTGTTTTCAGATTTATAGTTATTGCAAGGTAACTCAGCTTTGTTGACAAATAGAATATAGGGTTTCACATTGTCTTGACTGCCCCGCTTGTGGTTGAAGGGTCGTTTTTATAATCAAATTTTAAAATGATGAAATACCTTTCTCATTTTTCATCACTAGTGGCAAGGTTGTTTTTAGGATGATGAAATTTTTTATCTTTATTTCAGGGATGATAAAATATCCTTATTTTCTGTCATCACTGATGGCAAGGTTATTTTTAGAATGATAAAATATCATCATTATTCTTGATCATAACAGGAATTTTTAAAGATATAAGGCAAATTAAATTACCTTATCCCTTATCAGATCCGATGTTCGGAAGCTAAAAGATTTTTTTGTTTATATATATATATATATAAACAAAAAAAAATTGCTAAACCTTACGCCCCTTATTTAAATAATTGCTCTAGCCGTTTCCATAGTAATTAATTTTATGAATGAATATGCTAATAAAGATGCGTAAAGTTCAAGATTAGTTATTCAAAAAAATTTGCTTGGAGATGAAACAGAGCTTGATATTTTAATTCAATTTAATTCTATTGAATTTTTCAGCTTTTGTTTTTGAAACATGAGAACTCTTATGTAGCGGAGGAATCATATTTTTTTAAAATAATTATATATATATATATATATATATATATATATCCTCTTTTCAATTGGAATTAAGATACCTTTATTTAATGACCATTTTCACCAGTTTTGAGTCATTTTTAGTTTTGAGTTAGTTTTAACATATTTCAAATTCTATATTGTATAATACAGGACTCGTCTGGATTATACCAACAGATTACTATATATATATATATATATTAATGTGTATTTGGACAGCAATCTTTTTTTCATACAGCCAACAAGGAAGATTTAATTAATATTTTCTTGAGTTTTTCCAGCATTCTAACATTTTTCCGTTTTTCGGGGGTTAAAGGATATAGGAATTGTCCATATTTGTAATTGTTCCGAGCATTTTTCAGAGAATGTCTCATATCGAGAATATTTAACATTGAAAAACATAAGGAAAAAATTAATTATTTTTAATAATATGTAGAAATCTCCGCTTTTACCGGAAGACGGTCACGAGACCAGAAACACGTGTAGTAAAATTATGGAAAATAAAGCATATTTTTTTCTAAAAAAGACAAAAACAAAAAAAAACACATTACAACCAAAAACGTTTGCGGCACCTCTCTTCTCTTCTTTTTAATATACATACTTTTCTCTCGTTGGAACCACTACAACCTCTTTCTTTTATATATATATATATATATAGTTTTAAGCTATGCTATATTTACGGGTTAAAGTGCTCAATATCAAGGATAGAGAGTATGTAAATATAAAAGTCAACACCCAGAGGCGACAATGTGTTTCAATCTAAACACAATCATCAGGCCATGTGAGTTGTGTTTTTGATTGACCTTTTATATATACATGAAAGCTTCATAAAAAGATTGAGATAGAAATCCCATTTCTTTTTAAACCAAGAAATTATCGTAAATACCACAAAGAAAAATACGACTTTAAAACAAAAAAATGTCCCCCCACAGCAGAAAAAATAAACTAGACGACTTTGAGAAAGACTTGATTAACTTAGTAAGAAACATAAAATTCCATAAACAAGATGCCTTCAAAAAAAAAAAAAAAAAAAAAAAAGAAGATATAACTAAAATAAACAATTCAACTTAAGTATTTATTGCAGAGGACAAAACCAGAAATTTATATGAACTAAGTTCCCTTAAACACAACAAATTACCCAAGGACAACATAACTAAGACATATAAAAAAAGCACCCAAAACAAGATAACATGATATTAATAAGGAAGCTAAAATAATTGCCCAAAAATAAGACCTTGATGACTGAATAAATTGCATCACTAAAGCACAAGCATTCATCACGCTAAAAGACAACAAGGATAATTTCAGAACAAACCCAAAATTCAGACTCATAAACTTAACCAAAAATGAAGTACATAAAATAAGTAAAATAATACTAGACAGAATTAATTCAGAGCTAAGGAAGAAGTTAAGAATGAATCAGTGGAAATATACAAAACAACTATAGACTGGTTCCGTAAGTGAAACCCCCCCCCAAAAAAAACAACATAATTGCCAATCTATACAACTAGATATAAAAGAATTCTACCCTTCTATAACAGAACCCATGCTATCTCATTAGCTCAAGAATAAATAAAAATAAACACAAACGAAATAAAAATCATTAAATTCCCCCGAAAATCACTACTATTCGACAATGAAGATGCATGGATAAAAAAAGAAGGGACCTTTGACTCTACAATGGGAAGCTTTGATGGTGCATAGACCTGAGAACTCATAGGTATATATTTGCAAACACAGTCTAAGTAAAACAATCGATAGAAATGATACAGGACTCTACAGAGACAACAGTCTCATAATATTAAGAAACTGTAAGAAACAAAACAGAGACAAAACTAGAAAAAACAATAATAAAGATTTTCAAATATATAGGATTCGACATAGACATAAAAATTAACCTAAACGAAGTAGATTTTCTAGATGTCACCTGCAACTTAACAAAAGGTACATATACACCATACAGAAAACCCAATGATAAACCACTATATATACACACATCTTCCAACCATCCGCCATCAATAATCATGCAGATATCACAATCTATTAATCGCAGGCTTTCCGACAATTCTTCCAGTGAAACTATATTCAATGAAGCTAAGAAAGACTATGAAACAGCCCTAAAAGATAATGGATTCCTGGCAATACTTGCATACATTACATACTCCACAAAAAAGGCTACCAGGAAGAGAAACATCATATGATTCAATCCATCGTACAACAAAAACTTAAAAGAAACTTAGGAAAAAATATTCATTAAACTCATACACTAACGCTTCCCCGCATCAAGCACTCTCCACAAGAAATTCAACAAAAACCACAGTAAAAATCAGTTACATTTGCACTGAGAACATGGCACAAATAATGAACCCACGTGTAACTGCAGAATAAAGAACGAATGCCTCTTAAATAGCAATTGCTTACAAAACAATGTAATATACCAAGCCACTGTAAAATCAGCAGATAACAAAGAAAAAATATACATAGGAGTAACTGAAGGATCTTAGAAACAAAGAAACTACACGTACAAAGCATCTTTTATAAATAGTAAATACGTGAACAGCACGATGCTCTCTAAACATATCTGGGAGATTAAAAACAAAAACAAATCACACCAAAATATCATAGAAAATAAGAAAAGAACATCAGCCTACAACAATCTAAAAACTAAGCTCTGTCTGTTTTAAAAAATAGCTAAAAATACCTTCTCAGATAAAAAAAAAACTGCTAAATCAATGATCAGAACTCATCACAAAATGCAGACACAAAAACAAATTTTTACTACGTTACTTAAGAATCGAAAACTGAAAATGAAGAATAAATGAAAATAAATAATCAAAAACAAGTAAAATGAATTAATCCCCACAAATAAACTTAGTAAATAACCCTTAGTAAATAAACTAAGTAAATAATAAACAAATTAAGAAACCACGCCCACCAAAATAACCGTTAGAATAATACAATAGACTTCACACAATGTAATAGAATACCTACAATGCATCACTGACCTATATATATATAAAAAGTCGAGCAAAAACAACACACATGGCCTGACGATTGCATTTAGCATGAAACAGACTGACGCCTCTGGGTGTTGCCTTTAATAAGGTACACAAAAGAAATATTTTCTGCAAAGGTATTTGTAAAACTTGTTTTTCTATTCTATTAATTATGTTAATGTAATAAATGTTTGATCCTATCAAATCTCATCTCAGAGTTTCAAGTTTTGTTTGTTTTTATATGCAACTTATTCAATAATCAGGATAAGTGACATTCTGGTCTCCTCTCACTCACTCCCAACAAAAAATCGTTTTATATCAGTAAAAAAAGTCATGGTTTTTAAGGGTTGTTTCCTTTACTCATTATGACGCACGTACCCGTTCCATTTAAAAGAGCAAATAATTTCATAAATAATAATAGCAAAATTTAAGAAGCTATAAAATTTAATAAATAATAAAATAATTTTAAAAATTCATCATCTAGATAATATAGAAATTAATTATGAAATAAGTAATAAAATAATAAAAAAATAATAATTAAAAGAAATTTATTAATAACAAATTAATAAAAAGAAAAATATTAATAATTTAATAATAATAAAATAAAAATAAAATACTTTCATAAATTAGAGAGGTATAATAAAATAAATATTTATTGGTAACTAACAGTTTTTTTTTTTCACAAGTGTCTTTGAAAGTAAGGCTATAAGACCCAAAATACCTAAAATTCAATAAAATATTAGAAATTGATTGCTTAAAACATTTTCTTATTAATTTTTTAAAAAATACTGGGTAGTTAAAAATATATATAATTAATTTGGGGGATTTAGGCTTATAGCAATGAGTCTAGAAGAATCATCAACAGAATGCCGAAAGCACGGGACGGCCATTTCGTCCTATCTGGGACTCATCAGCAGAGCGCATCCACTACCGAGACTCGAACCCGGACCGTTTCAATACAACGCAAACGTCATACCAACTGTACCGTGGGACTCGGTGACGAAGAAGACACAAACTAGACTCGATATAGCGTGCTACTCACTCAGTTCCGCAGCGATACTTATCCAAGTATTCAGATAACCTCGTAACAGTGCCCCAAGAACAACGACTGCTTTTTGACGCTCTATCGCAGAGCATTAGCTGGATCTAGCAAGGTATACAAGTAATTAATTTTGGGGATTTAGGCTTATAGCAATGGGTCTAGAAGCATCCTCAACAGAATGTAGAAAGCACTGGACGACCGTTTCGTTTTATCTGGGACTCACCATATCTATAATAATATATAATAATAAAATATTTGATGTATTGATATTTTGGGCGATACGCGTCTGATGGCAAAACAGACGATAATTTTTTGTTGCCGCTCTGTTTTTGGAATTGGAAGCTGCAGACGACTCCACCCTTTAATCAGAGGATCCTTATTATCCTCAGCCAGAAATTTTTTTCTGGGTCGATTAAGAAGACGCTTTGGTTTTTGACTCCGTGGTAAACTAACTTAGTTTGCCACGTAAAATAGCATGTTACTTTGTTTGAATGTTCTACTTACAGTGTCGAATTATTTTCATTAGATAGATTTAAATTATAACTTTATATTATAAAACAAAATAAGACCTATCTCGGCTGATTTTCAGGCAAATAAACTAACATACTCAAGAGCGAGAGCCGGATGTGAATGGGACAAGGTCCCGTCACAAAATGACCATTATCGTCGTTTACGCATAGGTCCGACGCACGAGTTCCGGTCGAAAAATAAAATAATATTTTAAAGTGTTTCTATTTTTCGACCAATAAAAATGCTTCCCTCCTAATTATACTCACGTCGTTTTTCGAGCCTGTTAAGCCATAAAAACGCCATAAAAGAGGTCACATGGGGAAGTACTAGCAGTCAACAGGAGGCCAAGGAAGAGATCTGTCACGGTCAGTCTGGGCAGACAGCAGCAGGAGCGCCACGCCAACCAGTGAGAACTACTATGAGAGATCAAATCAGATCGGTAGCCGGCTTATGAACTATACCACAAGGTAGCTGTCCCAAAAACCACACGTTCCTATTGAAATAAATCACGTAAAAATCTATTTCTGCTATTGTCGTATTTCTTTCTTGCAACCATACGCTTGGGCTTGTCTATAACATTTATAATTAGTACTATCTGATTTTATTTAGGGATGGGAAGAAGGGATGGTGATTTTTTTCATATTGAACGACTCTGTAGAAAACATTTTTATAATAAAATTCGGCAGAATTCCGATTGGCGCAAATGTAAATGTTTGTTAACAAAGGTACTTTGTGGTTTATAAGTTTTTGAGATTTGTTTCTTGTCTAAGAGACATTTATTTGAAAGAGGTAATTTTATTCCCAGAAAGAGGAATTATTGCCTTTGATTTGTTTGTATTGCTGACTTGGAGAGTCAACGTTTTTTTTCACTTTCTTTTTTCTTCGTTCGAGGCGGGGAATTCTGCCCCATTCTTGTTCCATATTTAAAATAAGATTTTAAAATATTTTAAATAGATATTTATTTTAAAATTTGATCTTAGCTTTGGTTAGGCGTTGTGTTTTCTATTTTTCCCTTTCAGTTCCAAAGAAAGAGAAAAAGAATTTCTGAAGAAGAAAAAGAAATGTATCTGAAGAAATTATCTCTCTTGTAGAAAAAAAGAATTTATTTACACGTTTTTTTTTTTTGGCTGTAAATGAAAAGAAAAAAGAAAGGTCAAAGAAAAAAAAGTTTAAGTTGTCAGTTTAAACTACTTTCTTTAGATTGACAAAATTATTTAAGTAGTAAATCTTTTTTTTTTTTTTTTTTTTTTGTCCATTATTGTTTTGTTACTGTATTTTTAGCATTTGGAACAGTAACAATATGCATGAAATTGTTTTTGTAAAATAAAGATTTTCAGTGAACTTTAGATTTTGGTCTTATATTTTCCATAGTTTAAGATCGTCTGCTTCATTCAGTTATTTCGTTTTTTTAAAATTTTTTTTAATTCCTGTGAAGAGGCCGAGAACAAAATCAGCAGTTTTGAAAATATATATATAAAACTTAAATTTAATTAAATTAAATTTTAATTAGATTTTATTATATATATATATATATATATAATTGTATATAATTTTTGTATATATAAAATTATATATATATATGATATAATTTTTTTTGTTCCTTCACATCCCTTAATTTATTTATTTTAATGATTAGAATAAATAAATTAAAACTTTATCTATTATTGTGGAATTAAAATGACATTTTTTCATTATTTTTATATTTTAAAATTGAGTGTAGTTTTTTTTCATTTGTTGTACTTGATAAAATTAAAAATATTTATTTTAAACGAAATGTTAGCAATAATAATCATTTATTAAAATATTACTTAATTTAAGATGCTGTGACAGCATCTTCACTTAACTAATTAAAAAATTAGTACCAGGCAGATAACTTTTATTACACCACTACAAAAGTTATCTGTCTGACATTGATTTTATTTTGTTTGAGTAGCTCCGGTGGAAAACTTTTTTTTAGCAACCTCTCGTATAATTAAATGAAATTTTATATAATTTTCTAACTGATGAACAAGTAAGATTTTAATTTTAAATCAAATGCTATGTCCGTAAATGACGTCTTAAATTTAGTAATACAATAATATTTTTAAAAATAATTAAACTTAAAAAAATCTTACTTGTTTTTTAAAAATATTACTGAATAATTTAGAATGATTTACATATTTTATTTAAAATATGATCTATTTTTTTTCTATTTTTCTTAACCATAAGCCGAATTTTTTTTGTCTATGATTCTTCGTTTACATAAGGGGCTTGGCATGCTAAGACGAGCTCTGACCAGCTTGGAAAGCTATGACCAACTTTAACCAGCGGCCCGAATGACAACACTCGGGTTCCCACGTTAAAAACTGACCTTGTGTCACAACCTGACTCAGTGGGTGAAGGGATCAAGTAAATCTTTACATAAGGGGCCTCGCATTTAAGTCCCTTAGCAATGGCGGGAACTGAAACCTGTGAAAGTAAAAAACGCAAACATGAAGAAGATAATGAAGACAAGGCGATCAGCGTGCTTCAAACATTTAAGCTGGTCAAAGTCCTCAAGGAAGACACTGCTAAGAAATTCGTGGCCGTTGAAGGACGGATACCGTCTGAATCGGGGACAGGCGACGAAGATGGAAATAATAAAGCCGTTTTGCTTTTGGAAAAGAAGCCGTTCGCTGTTGATAGCATCGAAGATTTGCTTAATTCAGGAAACACTAAACTGACATTTGTGAATGATTGTTACAGTAATTATCAACTGTCTTCATCAAAACCCCTCCACGGTAAGAAGATGTCATCATTTAACCTTCTTCAATAAATGTGACAACGATTTCTGTTAGACTCAAAAAATTTGAGTTTGTTTATTTTAGTGACCAACATTAAACTTTTTTACCCGACCGAGTAAGTGTTCATAAAAGCAAATTTACCGGATTAAACATCACTAATTATCGTAGAAATACGACTTTGGGTAACTGCTTTTCGATCTATCAAGAACAAGTTCTACATGATTTCTTATTTCAATATGGATATCTTTGGGCTTTTATCCCATAAGTGTTACTGTTGTATTAACAAAATTGCTTTATTTTTTCGTATGCGAGTTATAACCCCTGATTTATGCCCCACTCCCCGATTCTAAACTTTTATCATAAAAAGTTTTATACAAAACGCCAAAACCCGACAATTATTTGATTTTTAAAAGAATTTTCAAATCAGTGTGTTTTTCAACGCAGAAAAAAATTCTAAACTTTCCGATTTTAATCTTTGGTCCGCCACTGACACACACACACACATACAAAAATCACCCCAAAAAACAAATTTAAAAAATTTTTTTTTAATTTAGGTCAGAGGTCTTTATAAGTTGAAAACTAACACATTAATGTGGAAATTATTGCAAAAACCAAATAATTGTCGGAATTTAATGAAACTTTCAGAACTTCTTCAAAAATGAATGAATTTATTTTAGAAATGTTTGTTTTTTAGAAAGTCATGGTAAATATTTTTTTTTTCATCTGTCCCCCCCCCACACTTAATTTTATGAAAACTTTATAAATTAAAGGTAAAACTAGTGACTGTGTAACTCTGTAAATTTTTTTTTAATTAAATGAAGACTTTGAGGAATATAAATCATCAATTTTTTGTAAAATTTTACTTGCAACAACCCAAACTTTAATGCTGAATTATAAAATAAAACTAAGACATTATTTAATTAAAAAAGCTTTTAATGGCTTTTATGAATAATGTTTTTGTCTGAAGCCAAAATTTTTTTTTGGTTGAAAAATGAATTTTTACAAAATTTTTTTTTTTTTTTTTTTTTTCCAATTATAAATAAAAAAGTGATAAAATTGATAATTGTTTTAAAGTTAAATTTGAAACTGTATAAATCTGGAAATGCTTTTATTAAAAAGGTATATTTTTACAGATCATACATTAGAAAGCTTATTAAAATCTATTACATGCATCTATTTTTAAAATAATTTTTTATTATGCCAAAAAGTGTATTAAAATCGTCTCCAACAAATCTATGGATGCACATTTTTGAAAAAAATATCACGTTTACTAGAGTTATTTCCCCTGATAACATGGATTCATGTGGTCATTTTTGGCATTGCTTTTGTTCTGGAAGCATGTGTCGAATTCTCTGAGTGAACATTAACGTCACATTTTCAAAATTTTTCTTCTTCTGCCATATTACATCAATTAATTAAAAAAAAAAAAAAGAAATAAAATCTCATTTCATAAATGAGTTACCTGTTTCATTTATGAAATGTAATGGTATTTTATTTAATTTTTATATTGTCTCAGTTAGGAAAAAATTTAATTTCATAACTAGGACAATATAAAACTTAATTTAAAAAAACATAAAATTTTATAAGAGGTAAATGTAACAAGTAGGTCCTACCATCCGATAAATTCCCCTGGCATAAGTTCTTGATACATTGATGTATGTCAATTAACGCCTTCCAAAACCAATCACCACAGCTGGACATGTCTCTCTTAAAAGATTTTCTGCTAAAAAAGTAAGTGATGTTTCTTTTTAAATTACATTAAGTATACTTTAAATTTTCTAATTTTTCTAAAATAACTTTTGAAGAAAGTATAATTGAATTTTACAAGATTTTTAAAACGGGAATTTAACTTTGTTTATAAAACTGTCAATAATGGCTAACATGATTGATTTTGCATCAATTTTGATGACTCAAAAAAAATTTTTAGCTAAAATTTCCAACATGCTAGAAAGGATTAAAAAAATAAAAAAAATATTCAAATACTTTGGTCTTTCCTCTTAATAATGACATAAACATTTAGACAATACAATTTTTTTTTTTTTTTTAATCAAGTCTTGGGCTTTTTTTCATAAGGGTATGTTCTTTTAAAGCAACTTTTTGGACAATCCTACTCGAAACTCAAACAATTGACAGAATAGCTGGCCTCATAAAACATTTCCTCAGTGAAAAAGGAACCAACAAACATCCACACGAATGAGAATATATATCTCAATATATATTAGAAAGAAATCAAAAGATGTATTTGAAAATATATTAAAAACAATATAAATGATTTATATAAATTTTAACTCCTGAATTATGGCCCCACTTTTAGACTTTTACCCAGATTTTATTCAAAATTTATTTATTTTTTTTTAAAGAAAATCTTGGTAAAAATATGTATTTTTACATTTACTACCTCACACTTATTTAATTCATTTGTGCCTGACATCTTCCTTTTTATAAAGAATTGAGAAAAAGAAATGGGGAATATTAAGAAAAAAAAAAATGAATAAATGTTCTTATTCATTGAATCTTCTTGGTGGCCTTATGCGGCTGGATTTAAGTTCTTATGTGTGTTGTCTTGCCAGAGAGTAGATTTGCATCATGTGTTTCGTGTAGGGCATGTTTGCTTGGGTTATCTGGTGGTGAGTTGATCTCCACTCTTGGTATAGGTTCATCAAAGGTTGATCTTTGAAGAATTTTGGGTGAATATACCTTATGACTCGTTTTGGCTTGGCATGAGTCTTCCCTCAGGTGCTGGCGCTTCCTGCAGAAGATTTGTCTGGAGGGACTCTGCGCAATGTATGATCGTGGTTCAGTGTCTGCTAGCGTGACAACTATAGTAATCCATATACCTGCATCCTTGTTGAGTACTCTAACATGCTGCCCTATCCAAAGATTCGGGAGATCTTTTCTGTGCTGGTCATAATGTTTTCTGTCCAGCTTGTCTATGGTACAATTGGGCTGATATTCCCTCTTTTTACATTGAGTGTTTGGCATATTTTACTGGAAAGTTGCTAACCAGTTTTCTGTTGTACAGAAGTTCCCCTGGTGACTGGATTGTATGATCTATCAGAGTTGCTTGGAGGCATAATAATACCATGTCAATGTTGCAGCTGCTTCATGTAGCCTTCTTGATGGCAGATTTCATTGCATGCAACATTCTATGAGACCATTTGATTGTGGATATTTTGAAGACAATATGTGATGGTCAAATTCTCATTCTTTCATGAACTGCTTAAATAGCACTGACCTGAAATGGGGGGGGGCATTGTCACTGATCAGGTCTGGGATTCCTTGTTCCCCAAATATTTGTTTGGTTGTAGTTGTTCCAACTTCTCTGCTGAGAATTGAATGAAGTCAACTTTAATGTCAAAATCAATTGCTTCCTTTGCTTTTTTGTTATGGAGTCTGGAAAATCCATCTGCTAGTAACATTTGGGTGATAGACAATGGCCATGTCGTAACCTTGCAGCTGTAACAGCATTTTCCACTTGAAAAGCACACCCATAGATGTACATTCGAAAACACTTACATTCAAACACAACCACTAGGAGTTCCTGTTTGATATTAGCATGCCGTTGCCCTGTTTCTGTCAGTGACTTCGATGCAAATGTTATGGGCCTTCCATCCTGCAGATCGCCTCTATTAGGTGCATCAACCTGGATTACAGTTTGTTTAACAGAATCAAAGTAGAACTAGCATTTCTTTGCAAATCAGGTCTTTGATTTGTTCAAGGGACAATTGGTGATTTTTAGTCCACTGTTATTGTTTCTTTTTTTTATGTGCATGTCCAGCACATAACAGGTTCACACGTGTTAGCATCCATTCTAACTTCTACTGTTGTGAAGCACAATCAATATATAATACTGTAAAGCACTTACTTGTACAGCCGTGGTTTTGTTTCACTTCCATACTAATTATTTTTTTTGCTTGAAAATAACAGTGTCTGTTAAGACTCTATGTGGTGTTGCTGCTGCTTGTATAAATCCTCATTATTCCTGTCAGAGGGGTTTGAAGTCTTTTCAACTTGAAGTGTTTTTTTTTGTTTTTTTTAACAGCTTGGTAGTGTTCCTGTGACTATATACCATCACTGCCACCATGTAGTATTATTATGAGGAATGAAGATACGTAACACATTTTAGGGTTTAGACAGCTTGTTTTATTCACCATATGCTTGGCAAGCTAGTCTAGGGGAGATAATTGGAATCGTTTAGTTAAAAAAAAAAGCAGAACTCCCTTTTTTTATCATCTTTCTTTGCAATGTAATTATGCTTATTAAAAAAATATACTTTCTGAAACTTTATTTCTGGAATATTAGCCGATTTAAAGTATAATTAATCTGATTTGAATCATATTTACTTTAAATATCGCAAAATGCATTTTTTTAACACAATGTTAGCTACTTACTCAAGCTGTTGACATGTTTGACAGTTTGATGACACAATGATGTTTATCTAATGTTGTTCTGTGGGGGCTTTAGCTGTAAAAAATAATTGAATATAGCGTGAACACCCTTTTATATATGATTTTTAAATACTCGGTAATCTTAAAAATTTAAGAAAATATTCTCCATAATCTAATGTTTTATTGAAGTTTTGATTTTTTTTCTGTCTTTAAATTTATTCTAGTTATAGCTCTTATTTTCTGATAATGTGTATGGTCATTACATTTATACACATGCAAAAAATATTTTCTTAAGACAATAGTTTCCTTAATATACCTTATTTATAAAAGCAATTAAAGGCTTTTCTAATTAAATAATTTTATAGTTTTATTGCGCTTTTTATTTTACGATTCAAAGGAGATTTTCAGTAAATGGCAATTATCCTTGACAAAAGCAAATTGATGGTTTAAATTCTGCTTTTAACTAGTATAAATATGAAGTGGGTGGAATTTTAATTTCAGGAAAATTTAATATAAATTTAAGTAAAGATAAAAAAAACACCCAAAAAAAGAAAACATTTGATAAATAATTTTATTTGTTTGTGAATAAGTCTTGAAAATTTCATTAAAATCTTAGTTATTTGATTTTTGCAAGAATTTCCAATATAATGTGTTTTTAATGTCAAAAAAATGCTAAAAATCCCAATGGTAATTTTTGTCCCACCTGCTCATGCAAGAAAAACAAGATTTTAGATTTTTAACCAAAATTTTGAATGTGCTAGAAAGGATTAAAAAAATCTAATAGAATAGTAAAAAAAAATATTTTGTCTTTCCTTTTATTAATAACAAAGATTTTAACTTTTAAAACTTTTGATTTTATAAAGTTTGGGCCTTTTTCATCCTGGTATGCTCTTCTTTTAGCAAATTTTTGGAGGTACCTATATAAAACAGGCGCTCATGTTATATTCCTCGATTATTTTTTACAGATATATCTACCATACAAAAATATTACATAAACTTCCATCTGTCATTCAAGCTGTCAGCATGTCAACACCTTAAATAAGCCGCTACTGCCGTGTTAAAAATGTATTTCTGCGATATTTTAAACTTACAGTAAGTAATATTTGTTTCAATCGGATTAATTAAACTTTAAGTCAGGTAATATTCTTCAAATAAAGAGGTAAGATATTTTAGATAAGTATATTTTTGAAAGAATTTTTAATAAAATGAATTACATTGTGACATCAGAAAAATAATTTTTTTCCAAAATTTTCAAGGTTCTAAAAAACAAAATAATTTTTACATCAGAAAATCTTTTGAACTCTCATCTTGATAATACATGACATCAAGTTTGAGGATAAAATTTTTGTTTTGTGCATGTTTTCATCATATGTCCTCTCTTCTCTCTTTTTTTTTTTTTTTTTTTTTTTAAGTGGATTTTTGGAGCTATTTAATGATGTATTTGAGGAATCAAAAAATGTAAACTTTAATGCTATTTTTGAGAGTGAACCTTTCTTAAAAGTATTTTAATTTATTTTTTCATTTAAGCAACTGTTAGATTATTTTTGTATGGATGTTCAGAAGATAACTAATTCTGGATTACCGCCTTTGACTATTTTTCCCTATTTGAAGAATAATATATAATAATTCAATAAATCTTAAATTCAGAATAATTAAAGAAACTCATTGGGTACAAGTAAATGTAGTATAAAAATAGAATTAATTATTTGTTCTGCTAAGTTTAATAAAAGCGTATAGAATAAAAAATTATATTCTTAAACTATTGGTTATATAAAGTCAAAGATGATTTTTTAGGCGTTCCTTGGTGGTACCTAGTTTTACAGTAACTTTTGGACTCTTTTTTGTAAAGTAACATAGATTGGGGATATAAAATAAATCTCAGTTAAAAATAAATAAAGTACTTAATAAAGTTGTCTACTCATAAAAAATAGGAAATACTTTTGTGGGGAGGGAATAGTTTTTGTACTTTAGCATTCATTTGACCTTCAAGTACCTATGACATTTTTCATTCTAGAAGGGGTAGGTCTTTTCATAATATCAATACAATCCTTTGTTTGTTTTTATTTAAAAATGTCAAATTTGAAATTGTTCTTAAATCATTGGTAACTACTGATGTAATTTTCTCAGTTCACAAAGTTTCAAACTTTGCATTTGTAAAAAAAAAATGTCATTATGAAGTCAGAGGTTAATTTGACAGAAATTGTAAAAAAATTAGCTTCATCTATTTCTTTACAAGTGGACTAGTTAATTTAATTTGTACCACAAACAAAAATAAATATGGTCCGATGTACCTCTTTTTATACATGAAAATTTTGTATGGCTTACAGCCACATCACGTTGAAACACCAATTCATGTGTGATCACCAAAGTTAAGCAACATTGAGCCTGGTCTGTACCTAGAAGGTTTACTGCTTAGGAATACCAGGTGTTGTAAGATTGTTTGTGGGAATAGTGCAATAGATAATAGCTTGGGAATTTTAATCAGGATGTTCAATTCCAGTTGGGTTCATTATATTCACTTGTGCACAAATACCCTTTGGAAAGGTACAAATCTATCTCTTCTCCTCCAGCTATAGGTTAATTAGTAAGAGTTGTATCACTAAACCCTTACTATCTCCCTCCCCCAAATTCTTACAATCTAAAAATATTTTCTGGCATTAAATCATCTGCAAAGAGTTGATACACCATAGAAAATTAATCTATTTTATTATTGAGTCTAATGATAAAATTTTGTCATTTTTATTTTACACTTTTTTCTTTCTTACTGTTTTTCAGATATCAAGGTCTCTCTTATAAATCCAGCCACAGAGAAACATATAATGAAATTCATGGAACAAGAATGTTTTATTATCCATGAGACAGCAGAGATTCATAAAACTATCACATTGCCTGTTATTGAAAAGCAGAGGTTGGCTGTTGAGGTATGGATATTTTCTAAGCTTGACCCAAGTATGTCTTTGTGGGGGGGGGTGACATTGTGGGAAGAGAGAACCTATCTTTGAGCTTTTCAAGTGGGAAGAGACAGCCTAGCTTGGTGTTTTCCGATCCCATATAGATAAAGCTTAGGTTTTTGAAGCTGTGTGCCACACGATCTATGGCTCATCACAAGGAGGGCTGCACTGCTAAATATATTTGAGATAATTTTTTATATTAGGTACTTTAGCTTGTTTCACTACAGAAAACCATATCCGTAAGCATATACCTTAAAAATGGAGGGGGGGCTTTTTTATTTTTTTATAATCTTAAATAATAATATCACTAATGACAGTGTGATTAACATGTTGCTTGTGATTTATTTCTAATTTACTCATTTGAAAATAAAAAAGTATATTTCTTCTCCAGAGAAAAAAATTCTTATGACTGTTTCCTGTTTCAAAAGCAAAAGATGTTTACGCGTATGATCTTCTGTAGTGAAAATTGTCAATGGTTTAAAATGATGAAAACTTTATTTTTACTGAAAGTTTAAAAAAATTCAAGAAACACTGAACATAAACAATGATTATGTGTGTAAGTGAATGTGTAAGAAAAACATTCCCTAGTGGAACCAGAAGTGCTTACAAATAAGAGGAGATAATGTTAGAATAAAATTGGATAAAGAAAACTATTGGAACACTAAAAGAACAATTAAATCAGTAGACATTGAAAACAGGTTGCATTATTGTGATAACTAGACAAGGGGATTTCTGAAGAAATAGGAAACCATTTCAGGTTTTGAAAATAGACTTTTGAGAAAGAAACCAGGTAATGATGATTACAAGGATTTTCAAGTAAATAATAATACAAGAGAAAGTACTGAAAAAAAAACTTGGAGCGGATGGACGATACATACTCCAAGATATTTGTTTTATTTCACAAAGTGAGTGAGTTATCACCCTTTGTAAACAAAGCAGACTGAAATTTTTTATTAGGTTGGTGCAAAAATAATGACGTAATAATGTCGTTTTTTTGACGTACTTTTCACGTCAAAAAACGACATTCTTACGTCATTATTTTTGCACCAACCTAATATTTTGTAATTTGGAAAAGTTAGAAATTAATTAACAAAATAAGAAGTTACTTTAGGAAGGAGGATGTTTTATAACATTAATAATAATGATTTGTAAGCACTTACAGTCCCACTAGGTAATGCTGGAATCAAATGGATTGAGCAGCTGAATCTTTCTTACATATTTATAAAACTACCATTCGTCCTTGTTTTTAATATTGCTGTCACATCTGTTCTGGTGCTCCTGCTATATATTTAAAGATTCTTTATAAAATCCTTTGAAAAATCTGCAATGTTATTGGTCCTGATCTGGTATCATGATTTCATTCACTTTCCCACTGCCATAACATAGCTTCCCTGTGCCTTTTCTATAAATTCTTTCATGATAATTGTTCTGATGAACTTTCCTCTATGGTACCTAGACTTTATTATGAATTTAAGTGCAGTACTTGATTGGCAGCAAAGTAAAGACTCTTGATTTTCCAGCTGAAATGGCTAGATGTGTGTTCTTTGTTAACAGTTTCTTCTCAGGCACTTTTCACTTGTGGAACTCTCTTCCAGCTTCTTGCATTCCTGTCAACTTTGATCTTCAAAATTTTAAATGCAATGTCAATCATTATTTTCTTCTCTCCTTAATAGTATACTTTTCTTGTATTCCCTAACACTTAGTAATCCCTTGCGTCTTAGTGACTTTATTGCTTTGCTTGGGGTTAAATGATTAAAAAAAAACTTCTCACAAACTTTTTTTTTAATCATTTCACCCCAAGCAAGGTGAGAATGCCACTTGTACATATGGGGTTACTGAGCATGAAAGTGAAAGAAAAGACTTGGTATTGGGGGGGGGGGGATTGAGGAAAGAATAAAGGATGAATGGGATTCAAGAAGATGGAAGATGATGATTGACATTGCATTTAAATTTTTGAAGATTGTAGTTATCGGGAAAGCAAGTAAATGGAAGGGAGTTCCACTATCGCGAAGAGTGAGGAAAGAAACTGTTGGAGTAGAAGTGGTGGTTACATTTAACTGTTTCAATAGTAAAAGAGTGGGACCTAAATGCCAGTCTAGTAGCACACTTAAATTCTTGTAGTCAGGGCACTGAGGAAAAAAGCTCGCCAGAGCAGTTGCCATGAAAATATTTGTAAAATGTCATGTCTGTGAGAAAGTGACTGAAGTTGAGGTGGCAGGCTTTTAATAAACAAATCTTAAAGCACCTTTTTTTTTTTTTTTTTTTTTTTTTTTTTTTTAGTGAACAAAAGTTGAATGAAAAAGTTAGATATTTCAATTATTTATCTCTAAATCTGAAAAACTTTAATATTTAACTATTTTTAACCGGTGAAAATTTCACGGTTTTTCTATTTGAAATTTCTGATGAATGTTAATTCTTCAGTTACTAATTGAATAAGCTCGTGGCATGATCTACGACAATATAATATCCATAGAAATTAACCTATCACATTGTTAAATATTTGAGCTTAACAACTTTAACAAAATATTCCAATAACAATCGTAAACATGAATGCTGGTCATTATTTAAAACAAGGGTGTACAAATTAAAAGATTTGAAATGGACAACTTTTCCATTTCACTGAAACAGCCATTAAACACTTCTATCTTTGCTTCTTTCATTTTCTCTCTGAAACCAAGTAGCATCTTTGATGTCTTTTGTCTTCTCACATGACCAAAATGGAATAGTCCATTCTTTATGAGGTATTAGAAGACATTAAATACTCCTATATTACTTTTTATTTCACTTAAACCAAGTAGTGTTTCTGATAAGTATTTTGTCTTTACACACGATCAAAATGTAATAGTCCATTATTTAGATGTTATTGGCAGGGCGTAATGGCTGTGCGAACTAATAAAAGGAGAGACAAGTACTATTATATTAGGATTGCTTCAACAAACAAAACTGGAAAATATATATTTTCTGTTAATTTTTAGCTAAAATACTTGAATGACCCATTAATATACAACATTTATGTATTTCTGCTTATAATAAACTAAATTGGAAATGCAAGGGAGAATTTTAAAAAATAATAAATATAGAACATTGATTAACAATGCAGGTCTGGTAATTGTAAATGAAAATTGGGAAAGGTATGTATTCACCTCTTCTCTCCCCTCTATGGGTTAATTAGTAAGGCATGTATCACTAGATCATTATCTCTAAAAAGAAAAAAAAATTCTTACAATCTAAAAATATTTCCTGGATTTAAATAACCTGAAAAGTTCTTAATAGTAATCAGTATTAAGTGCCTCCCTGTGAAGTATTGGTAAGCCACAAAGTCTACTTGACCAGTATTTTGGTAGTGTGTTTGATCCTCACTAGGTGCCCTGCATTGATGGACTTCAGTTAGACTAAGCTTAGTAAATATCAATAGTAATTAGTATCAAGTTCCTTTCTGTGAATTAGTGAGCCAATAAGTTTATTTGACTAGTACTACAAAAATGTGTTTGATTTTCACTGAGTGCTCTTCATTGATGGCTCTCATGCCAAGCCATGCTATGTTTACCAAATATCAAGTATATTTTTCAAGTTTGAATTTTCAATATATCTAATCTATTTTTTCCTCTACAGTGGGTGTACAACATTCTTGACAAGAAAGCTGAAGTTGATAAGGTTGTATTTGAAGATCCTGATCCTGAAAATGGCTTTATGCTTGTACCTGACATGAAATGGAATGGTACAGAAATAGAAAGTCTCTACCTGGTGGTTCTTGTTCATAAAAGAAGTCTTAAATGTATAAGAGACCTTGACCAATCACATCTGCCATTATTGAAGAATATCTTGAAGCAATGCCCAGTAAGTGGAATTTTATTAGGACTGGCTTTATAAAACTGTATAGTAATAAATAATACTTTATAATATTGTATGATGATGATGATAATAATAATATAATACTTTATAATGTATGAAATAACTTTATAATATTGTGTGATATATAATTCATAATATTGTATGATAATGTATAATTTATATTGTATGATATCTATTATAATTTATATTGTATGATATCTATTATAATTTATATTGTATGATATCTATTATAATTTATATTGTATGATATCTATTATAATTTATATTGTATGATATCTATTATAATTTATATTGTATGATATCTATTATAATTTATATTGTATGATATCTATTATAATTTATATTGTATGATATCTATTATAATTTATATTGTATGATATCTATTATAATTTATATTGTATGATAATAATATACTATCATGATAATATATAATACTTTATATCATATGATAATATATAATACTTTATATCATATGATAATATATAATACTTTATATCATATGATAATATATAATACTTTATATCATATGATAATATATAATACTTTATATCATATGATAATATATAATACTTATATCATATGATAATATATAATAATAATATTGTATGATAATGTATAATAATAATATTTATATAATTTTATAATAATATATAGACATAACTTAGCAAACTTATTGGATGATTGTTACCACATTCAAGCAATGAGAGTTTTCTTAAATGGTTGAAGCACTTTACCAGTAGCTAATATGTGGTTGAATAGATTCAACATGACTTTTCTTGTAAAACTTGGCCCAGTGTTCAAGTATATCAGCTTTACTAGTTAAGATGTTACCGTTCTAGTCTTTGATTCCCCAGAGGGCTTAATTGAAACACCAGTTTCCGTATGATCAGTGAAGTTAAGCAACATCAAGCTTTGTCAGTACCTTGATGGGTGACTGCTTGAGAATACCAGTTGCTGTAAGCATGGATGTGCAGGTGGTGTAATAGCTTGGAATTGTTAATCAGTGTCAAGTTCCAATTCTTGTTGGGTTTGTTATATTCACTTGTATGGATTCACCCCTTCTCCCACTGCTATGGGTTAATTAATGACTTGTATCACTCATTCATTATTATCTCTTAACAAAAAAAAACTCTTAAAAACTTAAAATGTTTCCTGGCTTTAAGTAATCTGAAAAGGATTGATAAGCCATAGAAAATGAATCAATAAAAAATAAACTGTATGAACACATAAAAATCATTGTCCTGGGTTTGACGATAAACTACATCTGTATCCTGGGAAAGACATTAAACTACATCTGACAGTAAGGCCTCCGATCAGGAGGTTTTGAGGAGTGGAACCACCTCTTAATTGCTGGTGTTACCAGGTCCATCCTAACCCAGGGTGGGAGCACCTGTTAGGGCCCCAGCTATGGGCAAATAGTTGACCTCCAATCTGTGGTCAAAATGCTGCGGCGGTTAAAAATAGGTATTAATACCAACAATACATTTTTGGAGGAATAATTATTGCCAGCAATACTTTTATGAAGGAAAAATTATAACCAGCAATACATTTTTAAAGGAAAATTATTGCAAACAAAATATTACCAGCAATACCAATTTTTTTTTTTTTTTTTTTTTTTTTTTTTTTGAAAAATATTATCAGCTATTCATTTTGAAAAAAAAAAAAAAATTACCAGCTATATAATTTTTTTAAAAGAAAAATATTACCAACAATACATCTGTGAAAAAATATTACCTGCAATAGATTTTTTTTTTTTTGGGATAAAAAAAATATTACTTAGAATAAAAATTGTCAGCATTAAATAACCCATTGAGGTTGATATGCCATAAACCAAACCAAACTCTCCCTTCCCAAACAAAGATCAGACATTGAAATCGATTTCTTTTTCAGCCAATTCTTTAGAAACCTCAAGTATATTAAAATTGTCACTCTCTTTTTTTGCAGCGGATAATTTTCGAAAAGTATGGTCTACCTCCTTGCAAACTGCGTATGTACTGCCATTACGAGCCATCTTATTATCATTTTCATGTTCATATCAACAACATCAAATTTGATTGTCCAGGTAGGGAGTTTCTGCGGGCTTATTCTCTCTCTGACATCATTGACAATATTGAGATGAAGAATAATTACTACCAGGAGAAAACGCTGTCGATTCTGGTAGCAGAGAACAGTTTGCTTTACAAAGAACTGAAGAGTGCGGGGCACATAGACAATGGTTCTCACCCTGACCAGTAAGTCTTGTTGAGGTTAGAGCAACAATTTTAAACTTCTTCCATGTTTAATATTAGCATTTTTTTTTTTTTTTTTTTTTGTATTTTGAAATTTTGAATAATCATTAAAAAAATGAATCATTTAGTATAACATGTCTTTTTTTATTTTTAAAAAAAAAAAAAAAAATTGATTAATCATTAAATGTGAATCATTTCGTATAACTTGTTTTTATTTTATTTAAAAAAAAATTTTATTAAGTAATCATTAAAACTGGATCATTTAGTATAACTTGTCTCTTGTGTTTTTTTTTTGTTTTTTTTTTTTTGTTTTTTTTTAACCGACTGTTAGTATTGAAAGGTCATTGTCACAGCATTAGTACTGTGGGGTTTTCAAGCACGACATTTAAAATTTTATTCCAAAAAATATATGACAAGAAAATTAAGAACTAGATTAATGTATAAATAAAACTGAATGACCAAAAGGTTTTAATTTGAAAGGCTGAATTAAAAAGCAAATACTAAGGAAAAAAGTTTTATTGATTAAATACTAAGTATTTTGAGCAATATATTAAGTTTGTTGTAGCTAGGGTGTTTTTGGCACACTAGATTTTACAAGCATGTAAAATCATTTTTCTTTTTCTTTTTTTTTTTAATGCCATATCCTTTCAGGGCATAGCCATTTACAGCTCTCCAGATTCCCTTTCTCTATTCTCTGAATTGCTTACAGTTTGGGAAAGATAATGGAGTGATATTTTGCTATGTATTCTGTAGAATCTAAATCTACAAGTCAAACTGATTGTTGCGTTTTAAAAAAACGAAACAAAATACCAACAAAAAAAAAAAAAATGAAAAATCTGGCAACTTCAGAAAAGACATTTTGATTGCTTTGTTAAGCAGAAAAAATACAAAATCCTCGTTGATTTCATGAACATAAAATGTTTAATTTTCATTAAATTGCATCTTTTATAATCATGTCAGTGTATGCAAGTTAACTAGAGTTATTTCCCTTGCAGTGGCAATGTCTTTGTGATAACAATGGCAGACTATTCCAATATGTTTATTAAAAACAAAGAAATGAAAAAAAAAAAAATCCATAACAGAACAGAGTACAATTATAATAATTGGGGAAAATATTAGGTTGAGTCATAAATAAATTTGTTTTTGTTTATCAACTTTATTCTTCAGAAAATAAAGTACAATTACATTTTATTCTATTATATATATTCGCCATTATTTACAACTAGTGTACTTGTGTCGTGAAAATTGACTGCAAGAAGAAATGTATAATGAGTAATATGTATTTAAGTAATTTTTGTTTAATCCAAGTACAATTTTGTAATTTAAAATAATTCATTGTTAACATTAATAATTGAACAGTGTACAATTTATAAATATCTCAAGAAAGATATCTGTATTTTATCCTTGTGTGTGTGTGTGTATGCATGCACAGCTTTTGTACACGCCTTGGGTGTTCTTGAGTGTCAAATTTGCTGAGGAACTAGAACATCATCGCTAGTGATAGTCGAAAAGTAACTTTATATAAAGTTTAAGTCAAGCTGAAATAAAATATATACCTCAGCCAAGTTTTGTCTGACATATATTTATCTCCTCTCTCTCTCTCTATCCCATTCTATTCCCCCCCTCTTTCTTTCTTTGCAGTTGTGTATCTGTTTCTTTTCATGACTACTTCCCATCACTCATTTTGCTTTGGTCATAGTTTGCAGAGAGAGCAGGGAGGGGATTGCTTTGTAGTTTGTCAGTGCAGTAGCTTTTTGTATGTGAACGTGAATGGGATCATGACATCTGTGTGTCTCATGTCAAAATTTTGCACACTGCCCCTCCATTGTTACACACACACACACACACACACACACAAACCTCCTCCCTGTCTTTTGAAGAGGAGTAGAGATTTATCTCTTATTTCCTGTTTAGGATTGAATTTCCAATTTCTTCTTAAGACATTTCATTCTCTTTCACTCTCAGTATCCCCCTTGTGTCTTAGGTGAAAAAAAAAAAAAATCAGGTGATGCAAGCTCAGGTAAATACAACAGATGAACCAACGGAATTCCAAACTGTTTCCCTGTGTTATTTGTGCTGTATATGGTTTTGCATTGTCATAGAGAAGAAAAATTTTCTTTTAATACACTGTACACTGTACTGTTGTGCATGTAAAAGAATTGTCACAATGGTTGCTACTTGTTTTACTCATAATTTTCATAGGCAGTGAAAAAAAAACGGAATTGTGGCTAGAGAAGTGGCTATATTTTACTTATTTTTTCTTTTATTATCAATATCGCCCCAAGCAAGGCAATTGAGCCACTAACATGCAATGGTTACAGGCTGTGGAGGAATTAGGAACAGAAACATTAGTAATGAGTAGAAAGAGAAAAGAGCAGTCACTTGGATAGTTGATTGTGATGGGCATTGCATTTAAATTTTTGCAGATTAAATTTGGCTGGAAGTGTGAGAAAAGAAACTGTTAGCATAGAACTTACCGCTACATCTAACTAGCTCGACTGTAAATTGATGAGATCTCACCACCAGTCTAGTATTGTGCTTAAACTTATACAGTCTAGGTATCTTAGTGAAGAGCTCATCCGAACAATTACAGTATTTATAAAATGGGTATAGAGAGGCAATCTTATGGTGGTGGGTAAATGACTGAAACTGAGCTATCAGATCAGGACCAATAATATTGCAGATTCTTCTTTGGATCTTATCAAGGATCTCCAGGTAAATAGCAGGAGCACCGTACCATATATGACAGCAATATTTTAAGCATGGAAAAATGGTAGACTTATAGATATGCAAACTGGATTCCAGGGAGAAAAATTGTCTCACCCAACACAGTGAATCAACTTTCTTAGCATGTTGACGAGCAAGTTTTTCCACCTCGTGTCAGCTGAGAACATGAGCCTGAAAAGGCACAATGAATCCCTTTCCTGGAGGATAGCATCAGCCATGCTGATGGAAGGCAAAGATGGATCTCTCAAATGATTAATGGAGAGAAGTTTTGTTTTGGAGTCTATGAGAAATTAGTTGGTGAGAGGCTTGATCAAGTATCAAGCAACTTCATGGATAGACAGACGAATGAATGAATGAAGCACAATGAAATAGGAAGACCAAAGGAAAGTAAGAAGCATGTAGAAAAGGAAAAAAAAACATTGTTTTACCCTCTAAAACAACAGTGCAAAAACTAAGATAATGTAGTCCAAATTTATTCTTAACTGCCACGTATGATTAGTAGTTAGGTTAATATATTTGTCATTACAATTGGTTCCTAAAAAAAGAAATTACTTGTGACTCAACCTTATCTACCTGTCTCGTTCTATTTGTATTTACCTATCTGTTATATGTTAATGTACTTCATTTAACTCCTATGTAGTTAGGATGATACATTCATCATTAAAATTGGTTCCTAAAAACAAATTATTTGTGACTTAACCCAATATTTTAAAGACTTGTATGTGAAAACTTTCCTATAATTGTACAGATCTATATCTATTTCATATATCCTCTCATTTTTTATGTCATGGGTAAACTAATATTAGAGTATATTGTACATAAAGTAGGTAATCACTTTTCTATTGTTATTAAGTAATAAATTGATCCCCTCACAATTACTACAATTAATAACTGAAAAAGTATATTTAAAGACTCCTGTGAAAACCTAATAATTGTCAGGACTTAACAAAATGTCTGTTTCATATTTTCTATAATTTTTGACAAATAGTAATATTAATCTTCTGGACATAAAGTAGTGGGTCAGTTTTTTAAACTGATCTCAGAATCATTACAATTAATAACTGGAAAAATATATTTAAAGACATACATGTGAAAACTTTCTAATATGAGTAAGGACTTAACAAACTATTAGTTTTTTATGTGCCATTATTTCTCAAGGTAGATGTAAACTAGTGTTAATACTAGAGTCTATTGTACATAAAATGAGGTATGTTTTTATTATGAAAAGGACAAATAATCACAACATTCTACACTTATGTGCAGCTAGGTGCATGAGCAAACACACGCTATGAAAAAAAAAAAACTTGCACCAATGAAAAGTGCATATAGAAAAGAAAAATCAAGAAGTATGAACAGTCAATTGCTGACACCCTTTGAAGAGTGGACAGAGTAATTTCTGGAGGGTCCATCTACAAAACTCTGGAGTTGGGATGCTGTAGGTAACATCAATCAGCCAAGTGACAACTCTTTTACTCTTATATATATATATATATATATATATATATATATATATATATAAAAAGAAAGAACAGTAAGATATATAATCCTGTGTTCTTATTCGGAGCTTTTAGCTTCCATTTTTGAAACATGGTTAGAACTGTGTAGCAAAAAAAAAAAACATATTTTAAATCAATTAATTTATAATATGTATATGGTGGACTCGCCCCTCATATTTGATGTATAACACTTTTTGAAGGGCCAAATAGAGATGTCTGGTGCACTACGTGCAACAAGGCCCCCCAAACAACCTTCTGCAGGTTTTGAATTCAGAGATGTCCTTCTATACCAGTTGCCATCCAAGGCTATAGAAACCAATCTGTCCTGCTATTTATCCATAGCTGGAGGGAGAAGAGGATTAATACCTTTCCCAATGGTATTAGCACATAAATGAATGTAATGGATTTGACTGCCATTTGAACCCGGCTCTCTGATTCCTCAATCCAAGCCGCTATCCATTACTCCACCATCTGTGATCTGCGAATTAATGCAATAGTAAAGTAATAATCTAGGACATAACAACACATTTTTATGATATATGTTAACATATTAAAAAACACAGAGGACATAAATATAATATATATAATGAAATTGTTTTAGGCTGCTTGTATATTGTCAATGATGTCATTGGTTCTTGGTAGATGAGATGATAAAGCATAAAATTTTGTCTCTTGCCATATGAGGGAGCAAGGAAAACAAACATGATTATTTTTTTTTTTTTTTTTTTTTTTTGCTATCGAGAATTAGCCAATAGTCTAATAAGAAAATGTCCTGATCTCTTATAGGGAAACTCAATATGTATACACATATTTACATGTTTTAAGCAACAGTTGAATAACTGGCCAATGTTTATCGCTGTTTTTTTTTTTGTTTGCTTTATAGAACATTTAAGAATGTCTAATTTCACTTGTATTGTGATAGCTCTCCTTTTCTTTGAAGCACTGCTGTCAGAAGAGGTTATTCTATGCTTGGGAGCCATAATGAAGAGCAATAAGTTTTCACAAACATCATGAATGAAAGACTGAATGTACAATAATCCAATATGGTATACAATCAGGAACTGACCCACACTGCCTTATGCAGAAGGCAAATGGCATAAGTTGAAACAATTAATGGAAATTGCATCATAACCAGAAATTGTCATAGGTCAGGACTTTCATAACCCAGGTACTTACTTTATTAACAAATTGATCCTAACAAATTACATATTAATAATTGTAAAAAGTACATTTAAAGATTCACATCTAAAAATTCCTTTGATGATAATAAAGGTTTGACAAAATGTGTATTTCACAGATGCCATTACTTTCTACAGCACAAATGAACGAGTTTGTAAATATCTTTTGCCTGTTTCTCTTTTTAACAGGTTTGATTTGCGGGTTTAAACGTTTTATACAAGGCGATACATGTAAGAGATAGGTATCACCTTGGTTTTAACTCATTTCCGCTGTCAATTTATAAAGGAAACGACTTCAACAAGGGAGGTAACTTTAATATAATAATATTCTGTGAGTTACTTCGCTTGATTAAGTTTATCATGCACGATACGAAAGCGTTGAAATTTTAGAAAAACGATTTTATTCGGAGACAATTTTAACCCTAATCAGTACACAGCAAAATTAAACTCATTAATCGTTAGCAAGTAAACTTTAAATTATCGAACGTAATTCTCAAAAGTAGTAACTATTTAACTGATATATTTGAGGCATAAAATGATGTAGATTGTTGGCTTGTTTTTCACTTGTGAAGATCAGGACATAGTTTGTCTACTATTTCTGGCAGGCTCCTGTCTGCACTTGTCGTTGGAGATCAAGTTGTCTACACCAGTCACCAGCAAACAGGTCCATCTGGCTTTCTGAATTGCACACCTAATTTCATAAGGAGAATAACATAAAATTTGGTTTGTTTCATTTCATTCTCGTTTGTTCATTCTTATGTGTAACCAATGATTAAGTGCAATGTTTCTTGAACTTGTAAACTTTTGTTGAAGGTAATGTTTTCATCATTTTAAACCAGTGGCGATTTTCACTAAGGAAAATCAGAAAAACATTCATAATGATTACAAAAGTATGGCAGCTCAGAAAACTCACTCTGGTCATTCTGATAAGAACTCCCAAATTTGTTGGCATGGGACTTAGGCTGAACATGGAGACCTACATCAAGTGCCTTGAGGAGTTAGTGCTGTCCTGGGTGAAGAGGGTGGCTGCTGGAAGAACCTATGTCTGGCAACAGGATTCTGCACCATACCACACAAGCAGAAGAATCTAGTCATGGTTGACAATTTCTGTGACCACATCACTCCTTACATCTAGACACCTAACTCCTCAGACTCTGACCCCCCCCCCACTTGATTATTATGTGTGGGACACAGTTGAACAAGAGACCAACAAAATTCTTTGTAATACTAAAGATGAACTGAAGACAATGATTATGGCAGCATTCACCAACTTAAACAAGGAGACTGTTCAGAAGAGTTGCAGGAGATTCCGAAGTTGTCAGGAGGCTTAGGTTGAAGCCAGTGGGGATTTCATTGAATAAATTTACTTTTTAGTATTTCAAGATATTTTTGTGTAATTTCGCTAAATATATCTCTTAAAATGAGATGTCAGTATTTTCATTTATGTGTAATTTAGAAAACAATTTAACCATCACACACTGTATATATTTTTTTAAATCTGACATTTTTATTAATTCAAATGATATTATAGTGGATACTTCATATTTGAAATAGACGTCCCATTTTTCTTTATTAAACAGTGTGTATTACATCTATTGACTGTGCATCTGCTATAAAAATGTTGGATTAAAAATATATCCATCAATTCTTTAGAAATTGCTTTAATTATGCTTTGGGTACAAAACCGAACAGATATGAATTTTTTGAGAAAATAATCTGAGTGAAGAAGATATGCTTCCTTTAGAAAGGGATAATAGAACTTTGCCTGCTGTGATGTTTTTTGTAGCCAAACAGTAAAGCACACTGGACCAAATGTTGGTTTCCCCTACAAAGGGGGATGCAGGCTCAATCTCTGCCAGGGAACACATTTTTTTTACTTAGATTTCTTGAATGCACAGGCTGACATATGTAATACGTACCATTTAATAAATAATAATTAATAAATTTCAATTATGAAATATCCACTATAAGAACGTTTGAAGTAATCAATTGAAAGAAAAGAGGAAAAAGGTTAAGGAGTGAGTGTAAAGTGGAGAAGGAAAAAAAAAACTAAGGACAAATAATCATGACACCCTACATGTATGCACATCTGAACAGATGGGAAGCTAATGCGTGCATGCTCACACACACCAAAAAAACTCACACCAATGATAAGTGCATATAAAAAAGAAAAATTGAGAAGTATAAGCAGTCAATTGCTGATATATCCTGCCAAATGGACAGACAGGTATATCTATGAAATTCTGGAGTCTGGATGCTGAAGGTAACATCAATCAGGTAAGTGATATTATTAATTATATATGGTGTTCTGAAACCAAGGAAAGATGAGGCACTCTGTTGAACCTCCAAAAAATGAACAAATTTTAAGTTTAACTGAAAAACTTAAATATTGCTTAAAAGTAATATAATTTGCAATTATTATTTATTTTATTTCATATATATATTATGAAGTTATATATCTATTGTTTATTATAAGACTTTACCCTATAGTTGATTCAGGGTCAGCCTGATCAGCAGTGACTTGATATTCTGATCCTGGCAATACACTGCCTATACCAGAAGATGTCTCGGTCCTAATAGTCATAGGCTGATGATTGCAGGGTCAATCCCATGCTGTTCAATACTGTCCTGGTTCAATGGTCATTGGTTACTGTCAACTTCAGTCACCACCTTGCTCTGCTCATGCTGTGTTTCTTGATCACAGAGCTGGTAGGGATCAATAAATCTTCAGTATTGTAGCACTGATTCAAACCACTGCGAGCTGTGTTATGATGAAAAAATAGAAATGTCTTTGAAGTCATAATAAAAACCAAAAAATCTTTTGATCAGTTTTCAATTTGGTTTATGTAATTCTTGGTATAACAAAAATTAACCCTTCCCACTAAAATCTCTTTAGTGACACTTTTGCTTATCAGTGCAAATTTCTTGGAACAGTGCTCAAAGCTGGGAGTTCTTTCAGCAGTAGGTCATGTGGTTTTCAGCAGCTCCTTTGCTGCTGTCTTAACTCATCTTCCGTCTGCAACTCTAACTCCAAGTGACCTAGGTCACTCGATCACTCAACTTATATTGATGTTGATTCAAAATCAGAGTGGGTGCTGACAGTGTTTGGGAATTTGGGGTTTCCCCAGGTTTCTGTAATGATTACAACAAAGGTCTTTTAGTTTGTAATATTAATTATCTCTGCAAATTTGGAAGATCCCCTCTTCCTACAGGTAGTGGTTGCAGGCATTGGCCTGCTTGTATAACTAATTCCTTCTTTTATCTATGCCTCACACCATTACTCCCAAATGAGCAGAAATAATTTCTCTTGCTCTTGGTATCTCATCTAAGCCTGATAACCTCAGATGTTTTGACGACTGACTTTCAAACTGTGGACAGAAAGGCGGTCTTAATTTTTAGTCATTAATTGTAATTACCTTTTTAATTTTCAATAATAGTACCAATTAATCACACAGGTCCATCCACTATCTGAATTCCTTCAACGCAGGATAAAATCCTAAGGTTGGCAAGGCCATTTCCACCTGCTGACAGACAGGCATAGGACAGTCTCTTGATTCTGCCTTTGTTCCCAAAATTATCAAATATTATACTCAATTGACCTTTTCTTTCTTCTTGGTAATCTTGAGACATGGTTTTGTCACTTGCACTTTTAGGCAAGCGGACATAAATCTATATGTCATCTTGTGTTTTTAACCCTCTCTCTCTGTTTCAAGTCATATTTTGTTATACTGTACCTATGGACTATAATGGTTATGTCCCAATCCTCATAAATACAGTAGAATATACTGTCTGGGGGTATTCACCACTAGCACACTTACTACATGCCGCTGACAAATCTTGTATGTTGCTAATGTTATAAAGATTACCGTTCCATTACCGACCTTTGTTTTGGTTATTCTTATTCAGTAACCTTTTCTAGGTTACAACATATTTCAAATTAACTCTTTCTTTTCCTTTTTACCAGTGTCACGTTATTAGTTTTTAAAACTTTTTCCATAGTTACTGGTTTTTCTGTATTAGTATTTATTTGTTATTGTACAACTAACCCGAAGATCGTTTGTCGTATTTTTATTTCCTGCTTTCACTTAACTAAATTTGTATTGATCAACATTGCATTTTCTGTTCTTGTTCATTTTTTTATCAATTGATTGTCTTGGTGTTAGTACTGTAAAAAAAAGTCAGTACAAATTATTATATTGTATGTTAATTAATAGCTTCATTATCTCTGAGTATTTTAGGCTTAAATCCCACTTTATATTTTTCATTTTTTGTTTCTGATATCTTTTTTCTAAATTGAACAAATTTTGCAGTAATTGTTTGTTTGTTTATGTACTATTTTGCAATTTGTCTTGTCTTCTGGTGTTTTTGTTTACCTAACATTTTATATATTAAAAAAAAAAACATTAATTTTTTCTGAGCTTCTAAAAACACATAATGTACATTAATATTTATATACATACATTATATATGTCCCAAAGGCTGTGATAGCGAGTGGTGTTAGTGGGAACAAGCACCTACTGTCTATAAAATACGACCATGGCATCATCTCAAATAGCCTCTCACAACTAAGTCCAGATCCAAGCCGAAGAATAGGTGAAGGCAGAAAACTGGCACCTCATAACTGACTGCCTCAGGTAGATGGAGCTCAATAGCCTAGGAAGGCACTCCATCTAGGAGAAGAAAAACCCTGATTTTAAACTTCCACTGCCTTCTGGTCATATCCAAAACATGAAAAAGACTATGGAAGTAAATCCAGACAGAAAACCTGGATTGGAGCCCCAAAGGCAATTGGTTGTCAACTGACAACTTTTTCGTAACTCCTGCAGTCAAACCATTTCTAAATGTAATGTCATGTATTCCTTTGGATCTTGTCAGTATAGCTCAGCATAGGAACCATATAACCTGAGCAGAGCAAGGCCTCCATATACCATTACCCAGGCCTGTGTCCTAGAGAAGTCACACCAGTTTCACCACCAAAGGACTGAATTTTGACCAGACAGAATGCTACTTTTACCTTACGAGATAAACGGATATCTACTAATATATGTGAATAGTTTTGTCTGTTGAAACTTTTGTGAATAGATTATCGTCATGATGCTAAAAGGCCTTGTTATGGTATTGTTTTAAAAATCTAGGGGGTGTTGAGGAGGTGGATGTTTTAAAATTTACTTATAAACTTAGCAAGAACAAAAACATTCCTTTCCTAGGCATTCTTGTAAAATCTTATTACCAATACATCCACCACTTCATTATTCAAGAAACATACTTGTAAAAAACTTCTACAATCTCAATTAGTATAGCGAATGTTCAATTAGATATAAATTAGTGATGATAAAAATAAAAACTTCCTAATGAGCGTACATGTGGTCTTATCCTTCTGCAAGCTGTTCATTAACCATTATCACTCTGTATGTGACTTCATTTACTATACAAAAAGTTTATCCTGCTACTGAAGGTGACTCTGATCCCTGAAGAATAGTGTGTTTGAATTTCATAGTTGTGTTGACATATCCTGCTATGGCAACAGAAAACAACTTTAAGTGAAATTAACAATAAGGATACTGCAGTTGAGAGGCCTTGAAAAAAAATACAGTGGAAAGGGAAGTAATTTTAATAATGCAGTGTGTTAGAGGTTAAAGAACTTAGTAACATAAAACTAATGCTAGTTAACAATGGCTTTCCAAACTACATTATAGACTGCCAAATAAAATTGTTTTTTTCAAAACTAAATATAAACAACATATTTCACAGAGACAATAGCATTACTGTCACTTTATTGT
>CAHIKZ030000515.1:777500-835000 GCA_903632075.3 Acanthosepion pharaonis | reverse complement strand
CAGGATTTAGTCTTTAATTTTTAACAAAGTCACTGAAGGAAGCAACTTTTTAAACAACATCACATTGAAGTTTCTTTTTGTTACAGACTTCATCATTTTCTTTATGGATTTTTTTCCAAAATGTATTGGGTTTTTTTCAGCAAATCCTCATCACCTGAAAGAAAAAAAAAAAAGTGATATTTCTCTTCTAAATTTAAATCATACATAAGAAATTTGATACTGTAAAGCAGGGATTTTTTGCATCATCACCCATATAAATATTTTCCACTGCCCACCTGTATAGTAAATATTCAAAAGCATACAAGTAAATTTTGTTTTAACAGTCACTTTTCCTGTCTTGATAAATTCGAGATGGACAATATAATTAAAAAAAAAAGAAATAAAAAGAATTTTATATTAAATAAAAATTATCATGAGGTCACTTCTTGTTGTGGATTCCGAGATGAAATTCAGTCTCCAATGAATGACAAACGCAAAAATTAAATATAAGAAATAAAATATATTTACACTATAATACAAAGGGTAATACTGTTAGTAAATCCAGGAACGCGGTTAGTAGCAATAACATATAGATATATACAGTCTCGAAGTAGGACTTCCTTAGAGTCTACGTGCTTGTAACTGACTTCTACAAGCGGTTACCTCACACTATTACTCTACTTCCAACTCAACCACAATCTCAGTCTTCTTACTATCTCTACTCACTCTCTGGCTGTCTAACTCTAGGTATTTAACGGCAGCAGTCCAAGTAACACTCTGGTCAAGTCCACTTATATGAAAAAGGGGAGGACCCCATAACACTTCTTAATTTTGCTGGCAAAATTGTTCTTGGGCTTCCCTTATCTGATTTATATCTTTAAAAAAAAAAAGAATGTTATTTTATCCCTAAAAAACTATTCGAATATTAAGGACCCTTCTCAAAACTATAGAAAATACCAAAATATTCCCTTGTTTGCAGGGATATTTATATCTCATCTAGGAATGTGACCCAGTTATTTCCATTTTGCCTCCTGTTTTTTTTTTTTTTTTTTAATATAGGTTCTTTGCGTATTTTCTTTGAATATTCGATATCTCAAAATCCTATATAGACCACCAAAATTTTTAATCACTTGCCATTTTCTGTTTGGTTGCCCATTGCCTACCCAATTGTTGAAATCACCCACTGGTGGGTGATATTGCCCAGGTTGGAAAACCATGTTCTAAAGCAAGAAATAAAAGTACAATAAACTAATGAATGGAAATGTATGGGTGGTGTCATGAATATTATTATAGAAAGTGGAATTGGTAAGCCAAGTCCAGATTTTGGGTTCGTCAATTGCATTCACAAGAAGTCCTGAAACATGTACCAACATTCAATAGAAAATATATGTGATGCAGTTTACATCAAAAATATTAATTCTTTTCAATATCTCTTTCCTTGTTAATCATCTAAACACTTCTCTAAAGATTATGGCCATATCACATTGAAACACTAGTTCTTATGTGACCACTGAAATTAAACAACATTGAGCTTAGTCAGTCATTAGATGGATGACCACTTGGGAATACCAAATATTGTAAGCTTGGACATTCTGCTGGTATGGCCCAGAGTTGGAAATTGAAGAGACAAATTTCAATTCCAGTCAGGTTCATTATATTCACTTCCATGCAAATACCCTTGGGAAAGGTAGGAATCCACCTCTACTCCCTCCAGCTATGGATTAATTAGCAAGGATTGTATCAGTAAATCATTATTATTCATATAAAATTGTTACAATCTAAAATATTTTCTCAAATTAAATAACCTGTAAAATGTTTATAAGCCCTAAAAAAACAATCAATCAATAAACGCTCCTCTATTCTTCGTGTAGATAAGACATGCAATGAAAATTTCATTTTATAACCATCAGATTACATTATTTGTGATTTACTCTGAATGTATTTCCATTATGCATGCAATAGCCTTATACTTTCAGTAATGCTTGCATTACTTCCTGACCACTGACAATCCTTTTCTTCCTGATTTTCAATGCATTCCTCTAGTAAATTCATTAGCAATGCATTTACATTAAGAAGTGTTAAAATTTAAATGAAAAATGTTATCTTCCAAGTAACATGACCAAGTTTCCTAAAGTACATTTCTTTAATGAATTTTGCTCAAAAAAGTTTGCTTTTTGAATGAAAACATAAAATAATATAACAAGTCCAAAGGAAATAAAATAAAATAAATCTTATCAATTAAATAAGCTAAACTTGTTCCAAATGTAACAAAAAAACAAAAATTTCTTAAGCAGCCAAATACCACAAAGCTAAACTGAAACTTAAAAATCTTCACTCCCAATAGAACAAGATTTGAAAAAGGCCTTTAGTTTAGGGCATGTTGCACTATGACTTGGCCTTAAGTAAAGAATACCATGCAATTGATTCAATATAATTTTTCCACTTCATATCAGTGGGAAATATGAGACTAAGAAGGTACAGTGAGTTGCTCTCCTGGAGGTTAGCATCAGCCATGCTGATGGAAGGCAAAACGTTTCTTTAAGATGATTAATAGAGAGCCATTTCATTTTAGAGGCATTAAAATTAACAAGCCACCACTTGTCACAGTTCACAACAGATTGTAGGCCATTTTTAAGATCAGCTACCAATTTGATTTTATTGAATCTATCAGACCCCCTATTAAAACAAGAGTAAATAGTTGTATTATCTACATAGACATCAAACTTGGAACTGATGACATCAAGAATGTCATTGATGAAAATAAGGAACAAAGATAGAATCCTGGCAGATGCCTGCATTAATGAAAATTGGTCTAGAGGAGTGGCTGTTCCAGATAACTGTCATTATGTGGTTTGATAAAGATTGAATCAAATCAAAGAAATTAAGAAGAAGACCAGCCTGCCAAAACCTATCAAGTGCCTGCAAAATTTCTGAAACAATAGCCTAAGCCTTGCCATTCTTATCTTAAAGCCAGACTCTTTCAGCATCAAAAGGTGACCTAGAGAGGCAAAAGCCATATTGCTCATCTGAAAGAAGATGCTGAGAGGTGAGATATTGAACCACTTCGGAGTTGATTAAAGCCTTTAGTACTTTGCCAAAGAGAGGTAGAAGACTAATAGACTGATAGTTCAAAGCGTCAGATGGTTCTCCAGAATTCCAACAATCCAGAAATCATCTATTGTAGAGCTTAGAGCAAATGGCAGTCACAAGTTGACACAAAGAGGTATCTGTTATGATCAGAGCTATCACGGTATAGCTGGCTATAGTGGCTGAACAAGCAGGCACCAACCAAAATGTCTGGTAATTATGAGAGGGCACAAAAGCGTTGATGCTTTGTGGAATCGACTCTTAAAAAGATGCTTCCTCAATCACTACAATCTTAACCTGTTCATATCTAGGGTAAATTGTTATCTTCCTCACATATCTCCATAAATAGTGCCTCTTACTCTGTAACCCTCTGACTCAAGTGGCTTTGGACAGGGTGAGCATCACTGGCCTTTGTACAGGGTGAACATCATTGTAAGGAAAAGAAAAAAAAAAAAAAAAAAAAAAAGATTTTTGCAGCTTAATGTGGAGAGAAAGAAAGAGAAAAAAATGTTTCCAAAGCATTCCTCTCACCTGAACCTGCAAGCGAGAGTTCACTATTTACAGTCATACCAAACATTTGTTTCGACAAAAGAAACTTTTCATAAGTAAATTTAATCATGGTCACACAAAATACATCAGGTTTATGGAAAAAAAATGTAGATTAAGCACCCCCTCCCCGTGTATATACAAAATAAAATGGGTATATATCTTTGATCTTTTGTGACAGCAAACATCTTGCAGTTTCCTTAAATATTTTAGATTTCTCAGTTATTAAACTAAAGCATTATTATTGAAGAACAAGTCCAGAATTATCAAGAATAATAAAGAATTTAGTATTTAAATAAATGAAAATTAATCTATAAAAAAATTATGAATGATTTTTTTTTTTGAAAGCCCCAAAGAATATTTGGATCTTTTTTGTTAATTCACCCCAAAATTCATATTTACTAAAATTCACACCAAATTCTCTCATTGAATCCTGGTTGGGCTGACCTTTATGATTGCTCCAAATGTTTTCTAAGTGTGTGTGTGTGTGTGTGCGTGCGCGCGCGCGGAGTGGGGGGGTACGATTGTGATAAACAAGCCCAAAACAGATTTTTATTCTTTTCTTTTAACTGTAAAAAATTCCATGTAAGTACCTCAGATGTCATTCACACTGAAGAAATGTGAGTAACTCCATGATGTTTGGTATTTTTTCATTCTGAAGGTTGGAGTTGTTGCAAGGAAAGTTAAAAAATGAATTTATTTAAAATTTATAATTTCAAGAGAGCTAAAAATTTAAAAAACATACTCTGATTTTAAATTTATAATTTCTTGGGGTGAATTAATATTTGCGATAAGCAACTTTAAGTTATTAAGTGTTTTCAAATTATGTTAAAAGACCAGTTATGATTTGCTTTTTAGTTTAAAAATTAAATTTCCATAAATTTTTCTTACAAAATTCCCTTTTCAATTCATAAATAAATTAAATAAAAAATATTGATTGAATAAGTATCCAAAATATGCGCACGCAGGGGTGGGGGCGTTATTCTTCATTTGTTGAAATTCCAATTCTTATCTTCCATCTTTTGAAGTTTTTAACATTTGACGCATTTTTCACATACCATATATTAAGTTACCTCCCCTACATTGATTTACCTCGCTTCATATTCTAAGCAGTTTTAATCTTTCTCCGTAAAAAAAAAGAAAAAAAAAAGGTCTGTGAGCAATAAGATCTTGAATTTGTAAACTGTACCTAGCCTCATATTCTGACCACAGATTTATTCCTTAAATAAAATAAAGCCGTGACCAAAAAGAATTTGTAAAACGATCACGAAAATAAATTGCATTTCGAACATTATTTGTCGCTTTGTCGTACCAAAACTTTTATTTTTTTTAAAACTTTTAACATTATTTTTACTTTATAATTTTACAAAGTTTGTAGGTCTTGCTGATGAATTTTTTATTTCTGAATTTTATTGCAAAATTTGTTGAAATTTTTTATGTACAGAAAAAAAAGCGTGATCAAAATATGAGGTTAGGTAAAGCAATCTAAGGGCGGTAATTCAATATTTGATTCGTAAAAAAAATAAATAAATAAAAAGGTTACGGACGCTAAAATGGAAAATACCAGTCTTTTATTTTTACTTACGTAGAAAATCTAGAGACAGACTAAAAGAGAGAGAATTACTAATTTAACAATTATTTTCTAATTTCCTTGCTTTGTTTTGTTTATATTACCTTTCAAAGACAACATTAATCACCATTTTTTTCTTTCTTATTAATTAACAAAAGCAAAGTCATTTTTAAATGAAAAATAAAAAAGAAAGCTTTTCATTTTTCTCATAGAAGTCATGTCGCGCCATATTTTTTTTTTTAATTATTATTATTATAGTTCACGCGATATTTAAAATATTGGAAATTAAAAAAAAATGTTCGTAGATAAATAAAAAATAAAATTATATTTTCTGCCGAGTGTATAAATTTCGGAATATATAATATACAATTCTATCATTTTCATCTAAAATGCATTATTTACCACACAAAATTCACTTATTTCATTTACGGTCATTATTGGTCATATCCGACCATTAATGTTAATGTGTTCCATTCATTAAAATGATAATCAATAAAATCTAGTTTCTGCTTTTAAAGATTCCTCATGATGAATGATTCGGACGGCAATAGACACAAATAAATTTATGAAATATATCTTAAAAAACTGAATTAAGATCAAAACAATCGGTTATCAAAGAGGTAAATAAATTGCAAAACAAAGAGAATCATTTAAAAAACATTGAACAACTAAAAAAAAAAAGATATTTTTTGTTTTGCGGAGATAAAAAAAAAAATCAATCATCTGTTCTTACCTTTGTTTTTTTTTTCAATTATGTTGCATAAAATTTGATTAAACATCATTTAATAAAAAGTGATAATAAAATTATTAAAAGAAAAAAAAACTTTTGTTTTGAAAGAGTATATTTCGAGAGACCAAACACTAGAAATCAACAAAGAAAACACAATGCGAAACAAAGGGAATAAAAGAAAACGGTGTCGAATGTATTTTGTTCCTTTCTAAATAAAAACACGCACTAAACAATTGAAATTTATTAAATGCCAAATATCTCTTCACCATGGTATAATGGTTAACCAGTTCTAACGATTACAACTGTACTAGTGAGTTTACTCTTCCTTGAATGCACCGTATATGTGATCTTGTGTCAGACGACGATAAACCTCCTCATCTGCAAAAAAGTCTATTCTCTGCTAAACACAGAGCAGGGGCGATATGAAGCTACTCTGTAAAACAATCTAAGAAAGATAATTCAATAGTCATAAGACAATGTGACAATAATGACTGAAAACAAAAAGACTCATTTTCTAAATTCAAAACTCAAGTTACAACATAGGTAAAAATACAAACGGTTTTATTAATTAAATTTAAATAAACCGGGAGATCTTGTTCCGTGCCAAAGCGTCAAAAACGATTAGTTTCAAATTTTTTTAAATAAATCGGATTTAAAAAAAAAAAAAAAACGAAGGAAAAAAAGAGGATTGCATGTGCTTCAAAAATCAAAATGTTCGATTTTGTTTTGAGAAATTACCACGCCTCAAGGAAGGTCTAAAAAAATGAATGCTAATCTACAAAAATTATTACCCGAAAAAAAAATTTCCATATTTCTTACTTACGAGTGGGCCAGTTTATTTAGTTCCTAAAATATTGTAAATTTATTAAATTAATTAATTACTAGTACTACTAATTCTGTCACACACAGGATGTCTTGCTAATCAGTATATGGACATTGTAAATGTAATATTACTGTTAAATTGAAAATGAAACATGAAATTAGATATTGAAGAAAAAATAGGTCTGTATTTTTGTTTTTTGCGTGAGTAGTAAAAATGATAAATTCTCAGCTCTTAGATTTTGTTTAGAGGTAAAAAAAAAGAAAACAAACGGAATCTTCTTTAAGAAGAGAATATTTCGATTTCCATAAAAGATCTTTATTATGCCAGAATAAAGTGCATAATTTATTTTATTTTATAATCATTACTGAAATAAACTCGGTTCTTTTAATTTTAAACTTTGCCTGTTATGGTCACGTGGTCAGTGGTACGAAACGTGGTCAGAGCTTCTTACTGTGGAACATTGGTTTGCAAGAAGCTCGTCTGTTCAATCCCCGACGCTATTTAGCACCTAAACTTAATAAAAGTGAATGCAGGGCTTTCAAGTACCTTGTTGTGGAGCAAGTTCGTCACTCAGGCTATTTGTGTAGGAAATTCTGTGCTTACTAGGTACCCGGACCTTTTTGGCTTTGTTATGCTAAGGAAGCTGAGTTAGAAGAAGCACCCTGCTACCTTAGTGTTGGCAGACCGTTGGATGGAGTGTGTTGTGTTGATTTTGATCGTCACTGGGTGTCTTGCATTTTTGCTGCTAAGTTTAGAGATTTTCCTGAACGTTTCTTTGTAAAAAAAAAAAATAACGTTTAAACCCGCTAAAAAGCTATCGATCGATATAGCTTCTTTTAGCGGGTTTAAGCTTTTTCTTTTACGAAAAAACGTTCAGGAAAATCATCAATTATAGTCTAAAAGAAAAAAAAAAGTCTAATTTGAAGCATTATTTATGATATTAATGAATTATAAACTATTAAACTATTCTTTACATGAAAAAGTATAAAAAAATATTAAGCCTCCCCGGCGGGGAATCGAACCCCGGTCTCCCGCGTGACAGGCGGGGATACTTACCACTATACTACCGAGGAACAGCCATACTTCTGACTCGAAAATTTACATATTAAAATATAGAATTAAAAATATTCCGTGGCACTGTTTCACATAAGTGATATTTTGGCTGTTTTTTTTTTTTCGCATATAAAAATTTATAGACTTTTATGCCCAAAATATACACAAAGTAATATTTGAATTTAAAAAAATATTTAAGAAAATAAAATTTACAAATAATAGCTGCAAGAGAAGGTCGAAGTTAGACACAATCACAGTGAGTAAATTCGCTCATGAAAGAGAACTACGGTACGAGAAATTGTAATTGAAATTATATTTCATTGCATAGATAAAAATTAATTAATCCTCTTTTGAAGTATCTTTTTACTCGTTATACTGGATTATTTTATATAAATAAAAGAAGAAAAATGTAAACAATAAATTTAAAAAATGAGTCAACAAAATTAAAAAGATGTGTAAGTAGTAGTTTTCATAAGAAAAATTGCTAAAAAAAAATGTCAAATAGTAATAATGCTAAAAAAAAGGCTCTCTAAAAAAAAAAAGTCATTTATAAAATTACTTGAAATCTGTGACTCCATAAAGGAAAAATAAAGATGGAGGTTTCAAATCTTAGTGAAAAAAAAAAAAGTTTTTGGCATAAAAATTACCGAAAAAAAAACGAAACAAAAACACTACTTCTACGCTTTTGAAAACAAACTTTTACTTATTCTACTCAACTGAAATCAAAAATATTAGTTGGGAAATAAAATATTTTAAGTTTGTTTTTTTTTAAATTTTAAAACTAATCTTTCTTTTTCTCGTTCGCAATAAAATGAGTAAATGACCAAAATTAATTCAACAAAGGTACCGCTTTCTCAAGTAAAATGAATTACTGCGAAATTATCCTAGAATTTATTCACTGAAAGAAAGATTAATAAATTTATTTATAAAATTTTAAAAATCACTTTGAATTAAATTTTGAAATATTCATTTCACAATTTTAAATTAAATTTTAAAAAGATTCCCAACTTGATGACATCAAGTTGGGAATCTTTTTTTTATGTCATTTTTTTTTAGGTCTGATCTAACTTTTTTTTAATTTTTAGCAGAAGAAAAAGTTAAAAGTTAAAGTTAAATTAATTCAGTAAATTTTCCTCAATGATGTTTCCAAATTTATGAAAATGAAGTTTTAAAAATAGTGGGTTTCGACATTTTTTGTTTGAGGATATCCCAAATTAGGTTAAACATTATTTTTTTTTTAGAAATTATCGGAAATTAAAAGAAAAATCACATCTGTATGAATACAGATGTGATTTTTATATTTTATTTTATATTTTATCTTTTATTCTTTCGTATTTATTCAAGCGCCTGTTGTTACATGTAGTTCAGAGGAGAGCAAATCTTGTGTGATTTAGTGTTGAGAGTTGACAGTGATGACACTAATGTTCGTACATGTCTACTAACTTTCTGATACCATATCAGCAAATCCCTAAAAATTAATTTCCTTTGTTAATTAATAATGCTCTATTTCTTCCTTAAGCACATTAATTACACAATCATCTCGTAAGGCATTAGTCCTGGGCATGACGACGAACTACATCCGGCAGCAAAGCCTATGATTTGGACCCTAAAAGGTGCTACCTGACCCGGGGTGGTAGCACCTTTTAGGGTCCAGGCTATGGGCAAATAATGAACCTCCAAAAAAAAAAAAAAAAAAAAACACTATGAAAGTATAAAAATACATATTTATAGTAAAATTACCAACAACACATTTTATAGCAAAATGACCAACAATACATTTAATCTGTAATTGAAGGCATACAATTATGTTAAAAAATATTTAGTTGAAGCCATAAAATTGTGTTGAAAATATTTAGATTTCGGCATTAAATAACCCATAGAAGTGTTGATATGCCGCTAAACAAAATCAACCAACCAACCAACCAACCAACCAACCAACATGAAAAAACTCTTTCATGACATTAATCCATATGATATCCTACAATTTCTTAAAGAAATCAAACTGTATTCCAAAACATAACTTCTACAGAACCACAACATAAAACATGCATATCACTGCCTCTAATAATCATATCCACACAAACATGTGTATACACAAAAGCTGAGTATCATTTACCATGTATTCAACTGTGAAAGCAGAATAACATATATGATGTTTTTATTACTTCAAAGCTTCCAAGAAAATTATATTTTGGCATTAAATGACTCATAAGGAAATGATGTACTGTTAAATAAAAAAATTAATCAATCGTATCTCCAGAATTACACTGGTACACCATTCTTTTGTCATAGAAAATCATGTTGACCATATTTTGTGGGGAAGGAGAATTTTTTCAGAAGCACAATTTTTGTGCTATTTATTTAAATATACTGTGTTTACATTTACTGGAGATTTCTATGTCTACATTATCTATCTATTTCTCTACACAGATAAATTGAGAGATAGATAGATAAATAGCTAGATATGAACAGACTGAGATAGATATATAGGTTGTGGGATTACTGGCCCCTGATGATAATCACAGGCAGCAAGATTTTGAATTACTGCCACCTGATGATAATTACAGGCGGAGCAAAATTTGTTCTCGGTGACTTTTCATAGTGAAAAGACATATTCTTTTTGCCGACTAAGCCCTTGTTGACAAGCTCACAAATATATTAAGTCTGTCCACACATTTCATAACACACTAAGAACACTTAATTACTTTATAAAACAAACTTCATTGCAAGTAAATTGAACATTTTATTGTTATTGCATATTTCTGAAAAGAATACATAAATGTTATTTCAACTGACGTTCTGCTTCTACTTTTCCTCAAGAAAATAAACCTTTTATATGTTTCATTTAAAAGATGTGTTGTTTTTGTTAAATGTTTCGAATCCTGACACTAAGATAACAACAAAAACCTGGGTAGATGGATCCTAACAAGTATAATAACTGATGATGGAAAATGTGACATGGTACAAAGAAATAGTGAAAGATGTATCCAAAAGCTAAGCAAAGTATTAAGGCATAGGAAAATATTGCAATGATATAGAAAACACTGCTGAACTGTTGTCATTTCTAATCTCTTCCAAATAGATGATGAGAATACCATGACCAGGATATGTGGGTAATGAGGAAGTTTTAAGAACAGGAACTACAAAGAAATTAATACTGACAATCAGAAGTGTGCTGGGGGTAATTTTTATTATTTATTTTCTGAAAACTTTGGTATAAAATGAACTGACTAAAAATAAATAATATATTTTTATTTATTTGATTTAGAGTGAGTTCTTTTGTATTTAGTGTAGCAAAATGTTCATTAATAAGGCAGATATTGGTAGCAGTCTGGAGAAATGTTCGTTTCAGTTTGCTAGCAGTAGTTTTTAAGTCAGACCATGCTCAGAATAATAGTAACATTAGAAATATGTCAGTGTCAATCTATTGTGTTTTCTCAGCCCTCAAAAGAGCAGAAAATATCATTAGCAAATAACCTCTTAACTACTTCATGTGTCATACATAGAGCTGGTTTCTCCGTGGTTGCGTTCTCTTGTTCCATGGTTTCTCTTGCCATCCTTTCTCCTCGTCTAGTTCAGAGGTGTGAACTTATAGCTTTTTGACCATGCCCTGAGACTCTGGTGCAAACCTTGGTTTTGGCTAACATCAAAAGTCTCTTTGTGTTAATTTTTTTGATTGGCCAAAATTATTTTATTTTCTGGTATTCCTTTCATTTTCATTTTCTTTTATAACAGAAGTTATGTGTGAAGCCTGTCTTATTTTGGTGGATTTATAGTCATAAGTAGGCTCTGGCTCCGCAAACTTCTGGCATTTTTCGGCTGGGTTCAGTCTTTTCTTCTTCTTCCTTTTTTTATTTGATGGTTGCTTTCTTGTTAGTTGAGATAGAAGTATATAGAGAAAGGAGAAAGAAAGAAAGAAAGAAAGAAAGAAAGAAAGAGAGAGATAAGGGTTTTGAAAGAAAATCTATTGCTTTATTTTAATTTGGATTCTTTTCATTTTTGTTTATATATTTTATTTTTATATTTTATTTTTATTGTGACTCACTATAACATAAGGGGGAAAGAAGGCTTGGTGAATTTAACACTCACATTTTATACTGAAGGTAAGAGAAATGAAGGGAAATAGCAAGTAACATGCCTAACTAGTTTCTGTGAATTGATGGCAGAATACAGACAAAGAGAGATAGTAAAAAGGTAAAAAAATTACTTTGAGCAACAAAAAATAGGAAGTTGTGGAGAGCCATAATTGTCAATGTCCTGAAAGGAGTTGGCACATAACAAAAGAAACATACAAAATTCTATCCCCTTTTAATTTACATGCAAATAACTATTAATCTTTTAATATTGCTGCTAATTTTTGAAAACATTAAATTTGAATTTATTAATTCAAGAAACACACTCAAAATACCAAAATTCTTTTCTATTTGCCTCCTTAATTTTTTAACATCTGCTGGTGGATAATGGCTCAGAATGAGAAATTGGAGAAGCAAGTTCAAATTTGAGTTGGGTTCTTTTCATTCATTTACATACAAATACCTTGGGATGAATTACAGCTCCATTAATCATCTGAGAGCCCCCTCCCTGCCTTCCATCAGTATGGCTGATGCTAACCTCAAGGAAAGTGATTTGTTGTGCCTTCTCAGGCTTATCCTCTGAACTGGAAAGACTATATTGAATCCATTGCTAGGTCAGCTGCTAAGAAAGTCAATTTACTATGTCATGCAATACAATTTTTCTCTCCAGAATCTATGACATATCTATAAGTCTACCATTCATCTATGCTTGGAGTATTGCTGTCACATATGGTCTGGTGTCCTTGAACTCCTTGATAAAATTCAAAGAATCAGCAATATTATTGGTCCTGATCTGGTGGCTCAGCTTTGGTTGTTTTTCCACCGCTGTAAGGTTGCCTCTCCGTGCCATTTTTTATAAATACTTTCATGGTAATTGTTCGGATGAGCTCTTCACTATGGTACCTCAGACTGTATGAATTTAAGCGCAATATTAGACTGGCATTGAGATCTGATCAATTTACAGTTGAGCTGACTAGATGTAGTTCTAAGTTCTAAGCTGAGAATTTCTTTTCTCGCACTTCTTACTTGGGAACTCCCTTCCAGCTCCATGCTTTCCAGTCAACTTTAATCTCTAGACATTTAAATGCAATGTCAATCACTATCTACTTATTACTCTTTCCACTTTAATGTTTCTGTTCCTAATTCTTCGACAACCTGTAGTGTAAGTGTAACCCCTTGTGTTTTAGTGGCTTTACTGGCTTGCATGGGATTTGGAAAAATCTTTGTTATTCTTAAAAAAAATTGCTAATGCAATATTACTTTTACAATCCAAAGTGTTTCAGCTTTTTAACCCACAAAGAGTTGATAAGACGAAAAAATAATCAAAAAACCCTAATTTTAAAAATCTATTGAATCTCCAACTACTGAAAAAATGATTAAAAATAAAACATTTTTTTCCAAAAGTAAAATTTCCTGAACTTGTACATCAGGCAAAATTTAATTGATTGTTGATTTCAACAATTTGTTGATTGAATTGAATCTCTCTGATACTCATCTTCTTGACTTTTAATTTCTGGGATGAAGAATAATTATCATTATTTATGCACTTTTAGTTTACAAAAGTGATAACAAATTCAATTTACTCTTTTTTGAGTTTTCTTAAATTAAATATTTTTTATTGTTAAACTAAACATTTTTCCTGTAAGTTCCGACGTTAACTTTACTTGTTACTAACTAAAAGTAGTTGTAGTATTAGTGAAAACTTCTTCCTTCAAGTACAACTGCACCCACAATGCGCTTATTATTCTCCTCAGCGTTGTTTTGAGTATGAAGTATATTATTATTACTAGAGAGATATAAAGTGAGAGAATTATAACTAAATGAAATTAGAATTTAGATCTGTTATTATTATTATTTTGTAAATCAAATACCTACTTATACTCCAGCACAATTTAGTTAGAGGCTTGGGTTGAAGAGTATTTTGCTTTTTTGCGCATGCGTAAGATTACGCGCGAAATCGAAATCATTTTGTTTATCGGTTTAATGAAAAACTTTACACGTTGAAAAGGAATTTTGTTTTTAATAGACATTTATTCAAATCTCCAACCATTTGTTTTCTTTTTCATTATTAAGCCATGGAGATCGATGATCAAAAGGTGAGAGATTTGAGATGCATTTTATTTGTTAATCCAATGATCGTATTTTTTTAAAAATTTTAACGTAACAAATAGTTGATGCTTTTTTTCTTCTTAAATTTTTGGTACTTAAAAAATAAAATAAAAAAAAAAAACTATGTTAACTGCGATTGTTTATCTTTCAGTTGCTAATTTATAAACACTTAGTTCTCTGTGATATTTTTTTACTTATAGACAAGTTAACTTTTTAAAGTTTGATAAGCAAGAATTGTTTATGGAAAGTTGTAAATTGCCGAATTTTTTTTTTTACTTGCATTTAAAATGGTCAATATTCCTTGTTTTTCTTTTTCGTAGAAATAAACTAACAAACTTTGCACAAGTATCTTGGTAAAATAAATTATACGCACAAATGAAGGAGATTGTTTTTTATATGCTAGAATAGAAAGGTTTCCAATTATTTCTCAGCGAAAAAAACTGAGCTTAACTTTTTTTGTATCTCATTGAAACTTTAAATCTAAAACAAGTCTTAAACTAGAGGTGGTATTTTTTTAACAAACTAAAAAGCATTGCGATGCCTTTATTTTTTTTTTTAAAAAAATGTTTTGTTAAATAACAAGAAAAGAAATATAATCATGCAAAGAATTTTTTTTATACAATTTTTTTTTTGAAAATACGAAATTTCCATTTCACAGGCCTCCCTACGAATTAAGTTATTAAAAAAAGTGTTATTGTTAAATAAATGTTATTCATTTGAATTTTGTTTATTAACATTCATTTGCTTAATTATGTATTTATAATTTATGAGTAAATTTTACATTAACGTCTAAAAATATTGGCGTACCAATAAAATAAATTGTATTTCTTTTTTTTATAATTAAAAAAAATAAAAATCTAAATTTTAATTTCTAATAAAAAAACTTCTGAAAAATACTGATCATTATGAACAAATACTTTTTTATTTGTTTAAAGAAGAAAGAAAAGTTAAATTTATTAATTAGTTACTATATTATATGAAAAGTGTTTTTTAAATTAATTATTGATAGCAGGACATCATGAAAAAAAAATAATAAAAAAAAAGGAATTTTGAAAATAATTTTCTCTTAGTTTTCTTTTAATTCTACGATGAAAATTGAAAAATATTTCATTCGTTAAACCCTTACGATCAGATTTTTGCTCCAACTATTTTTTAGTATTTTCTTATGAAAATTAATTAAATAAACTTCTTATCACTAAATCCCAGTTCATTATATTCAAAATTTGTTTTTAATCACGAAATAAGTTTTTTAGATGCCAGACAAAAATGATTCAACACTCAACATTACTATTATTAAGTTAAAAAAATATTGGGATTATTTACTTTTTTTACACTTACAGAAATTAATTTTCGTAATTAAATTAGTAATTAACAGATATTTTCTTTGATCGCAAAAGATCAACAAAAAGGTTCGTTAAAGAAAGTAAGACTTGCAATGAAGAAAGCTTTTACTACGTGCTGCTAAAAAAAAGTTGTCTAGGCTTATCTGAGAATTAAAAATAGTAAATAAATTCTAGGCATTGAAGGATGTTAAAAGTTAATATTTTTTAACCTGATGTTTAAATTTAAATATCTGATCCCAAATATGGTCTTGGCGGATTTATATTTTTCCACCCACAAAGATTTAGTTTAGGAAATTAGCGCCTTTTTGCGGTAAAAACACATTGATTTGGAAATTCTTGCAAAAATCAAATAATTGTCGGATTGAATCTTTCAGGACTTATTAACGAATGAATGAAATAATTTTAAAAATGTCTCTTTTTTTTTTTTTTTTTTTTTTTTTTTTTTTCTAGAAAATCTTGGTAAAAATTAGCCGCGCTTTGCTGCGTGTCAAACTTCTTTTTTTTTTTTTTTTTTTTTTTTTTTTTTTTTTTTTTGAAAAAAAAAAAGAAAAAAGTCATTGTTATAATTTTGGAGAAAAATGATGCATTTCAATATTACTCATGATTTTGCAGATGTGACCGCCATCTTCTGACTTTCTCCCTCTATATTTTGGATAGGAGTCATTCCCCTATTTAAATTTAATTTAAATTGAAGGAAAAAAATATGTGGTGGGTTTGTGCAAAAACAGCTTGAGCTAAAACCTCTTTGATATATTTTTTATTTGATGTCTTAATTTAATAACAATATCACTTGACTGCTACAAATTAATACAAATTTTTAAGATTGAAAAGTTTATAAATTATTTTAATTAAAATGAAAAAAAAAAATGAAAATAATTCTTGTAAAAAATTCATTATTCATTCAAAATAATTTTTTATTGAGACAAGTATCCATAATATATTTTTATATAAAAGTAATTAAAATATTTTCTAATTAAATAATGTCTTGGTTTTATTGGATTTTATTTTTTTTTTTTTTTTTTTTTTTTTTTTTTTTTTTACAATTCAGAGCAGATTTGTGAGGTCCTGTTTGACTTCCAAAAATTTAATGATTTAAATTCCAAGGACTTGTACTTATAACTAATACTAGTTCCCCTACAAAGGCTTAAAATAAAAGCGCTGATTCTGCCTGGCATTTTCACTCATTGCGAGTGGGAGTAGAGATGGATTAATGCCTTCCCTAAGGGCATGAGTGTAAAGTGACTGCAACTACCTTTCCCAAAATTTGAACTTAGCTCATCACATCATTTGTTTTTTTTCCTATTGAAAAGCCATTCTCTTTTGAATTGGAGTAGAGGTTTATCCCTTTCTTGTTTGGCTTTGATTGATTCATTCATTTTCTATGGTTTATCAACCTGTTGTAGATTATTTAAAGCCAGGAAATATTTTTAGATTGTAAGGTTTTCTTTGAGCTAATAATGGTTTTACTGATACAAGTCTTACTAATTAATCCATAGCTAGAGGACAAACAGTTGGATACATTCCTTTCTAAAGGGTATTTGTTGTAGTGAATATAATGAACTCTATGAGAATTGGATTTCGGCTCTCTGGTTAACAATTTTGAGTTATTATCCATTACACCACTTGCTCATCCAAGTTTACAGCACCTGGTATTCCCAAGCAGTCACCCATCTAGGTACTGACAAGGCTCAATGTTGCTTAACTTTGGTGATTGTATGGAAACCAATGTTTCAATGTGATGTGGCCACAAGCAGGATTGGGTTTTTGTTTCTTTTTAAAGTCTTTTCATTCTCTTTTCTCCCAATAGCCCCCACCCTTGTCTTAGTGGCATTATCACCTTGCATGGAGTGAATTGATTTTTTTTTTTTTTTTTTTTTTTAAAAAAAAAAAGGTCAACACTGCTCCATCACTATTGTATAATTAATGGTAATAAATACTTATTTACTTTATTTTATTTTAGACGGACATCGCATCAACTACAAAGTCCATGGCTGTACAGAAAGAAGAATTGGAGAAAGATTCTGGAATGGAAGAGAGTATGGGAACTTCTCCACATTCAGAGACACAACTGCAACAAGAAGGTAAACCTCCATCACATTGTTCTCATCTGAGGTAGAAACTTAAAATTTTACTTCTGCAAATGCCAGTTTGGAATAGTTGTCATTTACTTCTATCACCCTCCTCAGCTTGAAGAGTGGGAGCCATGTCAGGTCTTATTGCAAACTGTGGCTCAAGATGTCATTTTTAGAGTTAATGTGTTGAAATTACCTCTGAAAGCAAATACTGCTTTTCTGGAGAAAGTGTTCATTTGCATCTGTATATTGGTTGAGCTATGCTTCTCTCTGTACTTGCCAGTTCTGGAAGAGGGTGGAGTCATATTTGCCTTTGCAAATGCAGTACTTTGTGTGGTGTGGGGTCAGCAGTTTTTTTTTCTTTGAATGGCTTTGTGTGCTCTGCACCAGTGAATTTCTTTACTTCTTTAATCTAAATGAAAAGGATCACAAACTGTTAGGTGGTGCTTACTTACTTCCCCCTATAAAGGACAATAAATCACAATACAATTGAGTTACAGTCTTTGTCTGTTAGATGGACTGTGGTACTTCTGCATTGAACATGGTGATAAAGTGATATGCACATAGAGCTCAAGGTTTAAAATCTTTGCTGTTTTCAGGTAGTAAATGAGTAAAAGTTATTTTATTATGTGTTAAAATTCACTTATCTTTCATTTTCATTCGTCTTTGTTCATCCCAACAACTTCGGATATGACACTTATCGATTTTGAAATTAAAGAATCTTGTACAAACAAAACAAACCTCAATAAAAGGGGTAGTTGGAATAAGGATGTTGTGGGTGGATTTTTCTCCAAGATTTTTTACAATGTCCACCCTGTTATAAGGCACAAGAGCTACTGTCGTGGTATTATAAGATGATGGTCATCGGAATCTAAAAAACTAGAAAAAGGTTTGATTTTAGTGCAGTGGTGAGGGTAAAAAGTGACATTGATGTAATAGAAAGTTATTTATAGGCTGAATTTAAGCCTTTTAGCTAATTTTTATATATTTCCATTTTGTGATCATTAAGATAGAACCTGGAAAAAATGTAGCTAAAACCGTGAAGTCTTGCTCAGGCACATAATTCTATCAAGAAATTAGCTTCATTGTCACCTGTTGTGCCAAATTCACTTGCTCTATAAGTTAACCTCAAACTTGGTTAGTACTTAAATGAGTGACCGCTTGGGAATACCAGGTGCTGTAAGCTTGGATTTGAAGGTGGTTTATGGCCATATTGTTCAAACATTGGTTCCTATATGATCATCAATGTTGAGACTGGTCAGTATCTAGGTGGGTGACCGCTTGGGAATACCAGGTGCTGTAAGCTTGAATATGTGGATACTGTAATGGGTAATTCTATGTTAAATCATCCAAAAAAAAAAAAAAAAAAGGTCAACCTTACCTCTTCAATTTTTCTGAAATTTCTTCCGTGTGCTGTCTATGTTAAAGTAAGACAATTCCAAAAATCGTCTGATTTACATCAAAAATTGTAATCTAATGTTGTAGCTTTTATTCCGAGCAAACTAAGAAATAATCAAACTATCTTTTTGGTACAAATAATGTTCAATATATGTAAAATAATAATAAAAATTTTTTGCCATAGATGCACTGCCACATGGGGATTTTCCCCCCACCTATTGATCTTGCTATGAAAAAATCAAAAATCATTAATAACTTAAAACTGATTAAATTTTTTTTTTTTTTTTTGTTTGTTTTTTTTTTTTTTTTTTTTTAAATAGCATTTTTGGATTCCTCAAGCTCAAAAACTTTTCTGAGCCAATTTTTAGGTGTAGGGAAGCTCTAGAACTAATTTTACAGATTTTTGGCACAGCACCAAAAATAGGGAAAACTAAAAATTGATGTAAATTGGGAAATTTTGGGCAGTAGAAGCTCAAATATTGGGGATTGTTTTACTTTAACATAGTCAATACATGGACAAAATTTCAGAAAAATTGAGGAAGTAAGGGTGACATACCCTTGATGATTTGACATGAAATGACCCTAATAGATAATGGCTCAGAATTGGAAATTGGGGAGCAGAGTTTCAATTCCAGTTGGGTTCATTATGTTCCCTTATTCACAATTACTCTTGAGAAAGGTATGGATCCACCTCTTCTCCACCCCCCCCCAGCTTTGGATTAATTAGTAGGACTTATATCAGTAAATCATTATTATCCCCTTAAAAAAAAAATCATACAATGTAAATTAGGTACCTCCAAAAAATTCGGTATACTCAAGGTTTAAGTGTATTTTTCATAAATAAAAAATCGTTTTTGAAGCTTTCCCACAGTTTCAATTGAAAGCTAAAGGATTAAATTTTCTAATTCCAGAAAACAAAACACTGTACTGTATTTCAACTAGAAATTATAATGATTTTAAATCAATTTTTCTGAAAAAATAATCGAAACGGCCATGTTTAATTTTTTTTAGAGAAATGTAAACAAAAATAATTTTTGTTTTAAAAAACCCGCCTAAAATAACATAGATTTCTGAAACGTTACTTTCGTAAAATTAGCAAATTTAAAGTTTAATTAATGTGTTTTAAAACAAACATCACTTACTTACACCATGAAATTTTCTAGACAAGCATTTCTTCACCACGGAGTCTTGAATTTTCTCGAGTCTCCATCGATAATTTGATGGCCGCATGTGTTGACAGGTTTAGTATGGTGGACCAGAGCTGATACAATTTTTCGAATTCTAAGTAAGAATGGTTTCTATTGTTTTTTTTTTTACTACTAAGTAATGTTTAAAATTTAAAATAATTTAAGCAATTATCTAATATATTACTGATTTTTTTAAACTGTAATTTTGAAGATGCTTTCTTATAATAATTTTAAAATAAAATACTATAAAAATTTTTAAAATTGTGTAGTTAATGGTAGATAATTATGATAAATAATTTTATTAATTACTATATTATCAGTTATTACATTTTAATTAAATAACTGAGATGTAATATTATTAATTATATTAACTACAAATTATATTAATATTTCTTAAATTATTAATAATAATTAATAAAAATTATTATAACTTCTGTCTCACTCAGTTATTACATTTTTACAACTGAAATATAATTTTATTAATATTATCTCAATAATTCACTTTTTAATTTAATAACTGAGTTATAATTAACAAAAATAATTATCTGTTATCACAAATGATAGAGATAACACTACTTTAATATTTATATTTTTAAGATCCTATTTTTTCATTTTATTCTTTATGTTTTGATGTTTATGAATTGTTAAAGTTATTTTATTTATTAAATTTTTAAAGTACTTAAATTAGTATTTTAGCTGTAAATGACAATTTTCCAAAAATGTTTCATAAAAATATTGCAATTTGAAAATTAAAGAAAAAAAAAATTGCAATATTTTTTTTATTGCTTTTACTGGAAAATCCCTATGCCAATCACTAATTTCTGTAACACTAACCAGATTTGGCTTACTGGAAATTGGAAATATTAAATAAAATTTATTGTAGCTTCAGCTTTCAATTAAAGTTAAAAAAAAAATGAATACTTCAAGAAAGATTTTTAATTTTTGTTTTTTGAAATTCATTAAAAAACAAAAAAAAGCAGGAAAAATAAGCTTAGGTATCAGGAATTAGTGGAGACCACAATTAAATTGAGAAAAGAAAACTAATTTTAAATGAAAAGAAAATGCTTTAAAAATAAGGAAATTAAACATTAGGTTTTAAATAAAATAAAGGGTTGCATTTCAACTTGAAAGGCAACCATTTTTTTTTCTAAAAAAATGGTTTGAAAGTTTCAACCATATTTTTTTTTTATAAAAATAAAATTCACAAATAAGAAAAGAAACTTAAAAAATAAATAACAAAATTAGGCCTAAATTATTTTCTTAACTAAAAAAATAAATTACTTGATGTATGACACGGACTAAAAATTAAAATAAATACATGCATAGCAAAATTGAAATTTAAACGAAATTAAAAAAAAATCCCTTTTTAAATCTTGAAGGGATGATTTCCACACAAGCCTGTTGAGTGTTGAAGATAGGGTTGATGAAACACGGAAGTGAAATGAATGACAATTGCCGGCAATTGACCAGTTATATGTCAAGGGGCTATCCCCTAGGGGGAGAGAAGCCGTGAAACACGTGACCTTTTAACTGTAATATCACTTGCGAGATACCATACCAAGAAAAAATCAAACATCTTAACGGACAAAAAAAATAAATTTTATTATGGTAAAAAGTTTTGGCAGGGTTATTTATATTAAGCTTTTAAGTTTCGCTTAGTAAATATAGTCTTCACTTAAAAAAACTAATAACCGACCAAAGTCGCTGCATGAAAGAATTTAAAAACATTTTTAAAATTAAAGAAAAAAATGAAAAAAATTTACGAAAAATGCAAACAATTGTTGTAAAAATTCATTATTCATCGAAATTTTTTTTTTCTTCAGATAATAATGTCCTTAATGGATATTATTTATAAAAGCAAATAAAAACTATCTAATTTGATAATTAGATAGTTTATTGCAGTTTTTATTTTTACGATTTGGAGCAGATTTTTATAAAGTTGGCATTAGTTGTGAAAAAAAAAATTGGTTATTTAATTTCTCCAAGGAGTCCTGCATACACGGAAAAAAGAAAAATTTGCAATTTTTTTGAAATTCTATAATATTTCATACAATTAATTTTGGGTGGGGAATATGTAAAAAAAAAAATATTTTTACCAAGATTTTCTAAAAATAAAAATTTCAAAAATAAATTTATTCCTTTTTGAATAAGTTCTGAAAGTTTCATTTAAATTAGACAATTATTTGATTTTTGCAATAATTTCCAAAATTAATGGGCTACACTAAAAAAATGGCGATGACCACAAGTCGTACCGTTTTAACACAAAAAGACGAGATATTTGACCCAAATTTAAAACGTGTTCGAAGGAAGAGAAAAATTTTAAAAAATATTTAAAAAATACTTCGTTCTTCCCTCTTAAGAATAACATAAAAATTTTAATGATGAAACTTTGTTTTTATTAAGTTTCAAACCTGTTACATTATGATATATGATTCTTAGCGAATAATTGGAGGTACCTAATGTAAATATATTTTGTGGCTTTAAATAACCTGTAAAAAAATTTGATAAGCTGTTAAACACATTAATTAATCTGACATTTAAAATAATTATATATGGCTAAAGTGAAATCCTTAAAGGTCTACTTTTCAGAAAAATATATTCTTTACTATATTTCTGATGTATTATCAGCTACTGGCGATTAGAATTTAAAAATCTAGAAAACCGTTTGATTTTGATGGAGAGTTAAAATTGGTAGTGACTTTAATAACTGAAAAATGTTCAATTACCTGTATTTAAACCTTTTAGGTTATTTTTTCATTGTCTTCATTAAGACTGGACCTAAAAAAAGGTAGGTAAAGCTATTTATGATGTCTTGCTCAGGCACATAATTCTGTAAAGAGGTTAGTTTTTATGTCACCTCTGTAGTGCCAGATTTACATGCTGTATATTTTGATGATGGCATTTCTCTGGTTCTTTGAACAGGTGTAAAGGTTTCTCTTGTTCCCTGTTTAGGATTGAGTTTCCAATTTTTTTTTTAAGTCTTTTCATTCACTTCACTCTCAGTCAACATTTACTTAATGAAATTTTTGCCATGAATTGATTTAAAAAAAAAAAAATTAAGGGAATTATTTGGCAAATTGACAATTTCTGAGTAGTCATAACTTTTTAGACTAATAAAGATTTCTTAAGTTTTAAAACTTTTTATTCAGATTTACTTTCAAATAAGAATTAAGCCAATTGAAGGAAAAAAAAAACCCAAAATAAAAAGAAAACCAAACAGTTTTTCTGTATCTCCTTCCTATATGTTAGCCCTGTTTCTACTGAATCTGTGTATATCTGTACTGCCTGTCCCAGAGTATGTTTGTATATGCAATAAAGAGCTGGGTAAAGTCAAGAAACTTCTCAGATTCATCTAATATTGTGTTACAAAAGTAGCCACAGTTTTTTTTTTTTTTTTTTTTTTTTTTTCAAGGAGAGAGCTTAAATTTAAAAAATCTTTTGGAAACCTGTTGGAGTGCAATGAATGAATTTAGATTAATTCTAGAATGTACAGGGTGTAGCAGAAATACCTCCCCCATGGTAAGACACTAGCTAAATGAAGACACTATTAACACTAATGTGGGCGGTATTTCTTTTTATACTCTGTATAAAAGTTTTTTTTTTTTTTTTTTTTTTTTTTTGCAAAATTTAATTTCTGTCTGAATTTCTGGGATGAGGGCTTCTTATTTACACTATTAACAAGCGTGCTGTCATTTGCGCCATTCACCAGCGTGCTATCATTTTATGTTTTTTTTTTTGTTATCACAACACTTTGGGTGTATATTGATCTGGGTAACCTACAGGGAATCCTGAACTGAACCCTTTATTCAATCTACAGGAAAGACTGTTCTCATTCCATTCTTTCATGTCTTTGGATATCATGTTCTTATTTTTAGTTATTGCTCAATGTGTCCACTGGAAACAAGTAAGCCCTGTCCCTGCATGTAAACAGTGTAAAGTTTAATTTGTTGATTTTTAATTTTTTTTTTTCTTGTAAAATTTAATATCTTAATTCTATTTGTCTTTTTTAAAAGTTAAATTTTTTTTTTTTTGTTGGTTCTATTTTTATTTTTATATTTTTTTTTCCAGGCAGTGCAAGTAATAGTGATGATGATGATGATGATAATTTTTGTGTGAGAAGCCATCAAAGAGGGGTTCGTATTTTTTTTTTTTATGATTAATTGACAATGATGACACTTGGTTTCATTTAATGTAAATACATTGGGTAGCTATACACAACTATTATACCCATGACGTTAATTTTTGAAAAGTTTTAATAGTGAGATGCAATAAAACAAATATCTTGAAACAATGTATTGGGATTCAATAAAGCAGAGATAAAAAATTCACAGCTAAAATAGAGGCCAATGAACTGCTTAATTAATCTCTTCATATTTTTTTAGATGCTCAATGGTATTTATGATTCATTGATTACACCTGATATTATATAAATTGCTTTTTGCTTGATATCTCTTCATGTTAAACCTTTTATGTCTTTAATATAACAGTGAAATGGAAATATCTCTCTGAAGAAAAAGATTAGCAATGGCATTCCATTGCTAATCTTTTTCTTCAGAGAGATATTTCCAAAGCCATTTCAAGATCAATTTAAAGCAAAATGATTACAAAGGCATCTAAGAAACATAGGAGTAAAGGAACTGATTAAATGATTCATTTTGCATGGGAAGTAATTTTTTTTTTATAAATGCAGATAAATGTTATTTGTATAGATTATTAAAATGACTAAGGGAAGTAATCCCTCATAAAATTAAGTTGATTTACCTCCCTTCCCACTATGGATGGGACAGGAAATATATAAATAAATACATATTGATAATTATTATATGGTTTCATATTTTTTTTTTTTTTTTTTTTTTCATAAGTAACTTGTCTAAATTTGTAATGTTATGATAGTAACACCTGATAAGAATTTGAAATTAGATCTTTCATTTGTAAAATTATTGTTCATTCACTTGTGGATGCTGTCAAATTAACATTGGTTGTGAGGTGTGTGTGGATTTTCCAGGGACTTCAAATGAATGTTCGAACCTTCTCACAAGGATGTGCAGTACTCTTTTCAACCTTGCGAGTTGGGTTTTTAAGTTGTCCTTCTGATACCATTTATATTTCTAAATCTATCTCTCAAGTTTTGTCCTGTAAGCATTCTTTTATGTGCCATGTCCCTTCAGGACATTGCTCTCACCAACTTCCTATCCCTTGTGGCTTTTAGCAATGTTTCTTCCTTTGCCAAGCCTCCTACATCCTTGTTCCGCCATTCATTCACACAAGCTTGTTAGGTAGGAGGCCTGCATCCTTCCTTTAACTCTCTTGTCCTTGATATGGCTTGTGAGAGTTTTTTTTCCAATCCCTCCTTCCATATTATGTGTGAATTCCTGTTTTTTTGAGAAATGAGTCCTCAAAAAAGTATACTACCTTTTTGTTTTCTCTCACCTGCAGATGATCTTTTAAAAATTTGAACGATCAAATCGCTGCAGAATCTTAGTGTCTCTTCTATTTTGAATTGTTGAGTAAAAAAAGGAGGCACAGTGGAGTAATGGATAGCGGCTCGGATTGAGAAATTGGAGAGCCAAGTTCAAATTCCACTCTAATCCATTACATTCGCTTATGTGCTAATACCCTTGGGAAAGGTATGAATCATCCTCTTCTCCCCCAGCTATGGGTAAATAGCAGGACAGACCGGGTTCTATAGCTTTGGATGGCAACTGGTCTACTGCAGAAAGAAATGGCAACCTACTGCAGGAAAAAATCAGTCTCATCAGTCATATATCGAAAGATACATAATAGCTTAAGCATGTATTACGCATGGCACATAACTGACTGATATTCACTTACGTGCTAATAATTTTGGGAAAGTTATGAATCCACTTCTCCAGCTATGGGTAAATAGCAGGACAGACTGGGTTCTATAGCCTTGGATGGCAACTGGTCTACTGCAGAAAGAAATGGCAATCTGCTGCGTGAAAAATATCTGCCTTGTCAGTCATGTATCGAAAGATACATGATCGCCTGATACATGATCGCCTAAGCATGTATCACGCATGGCACATGACTGATTGACTGAGTAGTAAAAAAAAAAAAAAATCCTATTATAATTGTGCTTGTCCCACCCATCATTAGTTTTCATAACCGTTACACCCTGCCAATACCTCATAAGTAATGGACTATTCAATTTTGACCATGTGGAAAAGACACTACTTGGTTTCAGTGAGTAAATGAAAGAATAGAAGTGGATGTTGAATATGTATATTGTATAAATGTATTAAGCAGTTACTGTTTGCATAGTTAGCTCCCTTTAACTCCATAATCAATATATTTGTATAATGACCTCCCTTGGGGTAAAGGGCCCTACTGTGTAACCCTTTCAGGGAAGGTGACAGGAAATAATGATGTAGCTAGCAACAGCCACGAGTATTTATTATCTCTTCTACTGTATGTCTTGGTCTCTTTCTCACAGGTCAAACGTCCCACCTAGACTCTTGTAAGCCTTTTTTTCTTGTCTCTCAAATATATAACAGTGGGGAGACACACACACACACACACACACACACACACACACACACACACACACACACACACACACACACACACACACACAAAAAGAAAAAATATTGGATTAAGCTGATATGAACAGATAGTACACTATAATCTCAGTCAAAAGCCAAGAAATAATGGCCATTTTTCAGATGCATGGTATCGAACGACAAAAAATGATTAAGGCAATTGCCAAAAATCCAGTTACCATAAATAACATTGTCAGCTGAATCATTTTAAAATTATTATTAAGAGAAATGTTTGTAAGATGGTGATTTAGCTGGAAAGAATGAAGGGGAGATAGAACTATTTAATGTTTTTTTTTTTTTAGTGAAATGGAAAAATCTGTCAATTTCAAATCTTTTCATTTGTACCCACTTCTTAAAATAACAACCAACATCCATATTTATGATTGTTATTGCAATATTTTGTTAAAGTTAAGCTCAAATATTTAATGGTGTGATAGTGGAATTTCATAGAAGCCATGTTTTTTTTTTTTTTTTTTTTTTTTTTAGTCAAATTAATATTATGTGATGGTATTTTCTTAAGTGCCAAATAGTAGGACTTGTATCTGGAAAAATCATTGTTATTCTCTCCAAAAATTTGACAATGCAATATTCACTTGACCCCCCCAAATGCTTTTTGCAATCTACAATATGTTTTGGCTTTAGATAAACAAAAAAGATTGATAAGCTGTAAAAAAAAAACAAAAAAACAAACAAACAAATCAAATGCTATCTAAAAAATCACAGTATATTTTTAAAATCTTTTTTTTTTTTTTTTGTTAATGTTGATTTTATGACCTGCCAACCATTATTGGTTTATTTCCTGTTGATTTACTTGTCAAGTTCAAAGTCTTTACTCAGTTGTTGATTGCTTGATGAATTTTTTGACTTATCAATCCATTTCAGGTTATTTAAAGCTAGTAAATATTTTTAGAGTGTAAGATATTTTCTTTTTTTTTTTTTTTTTTTTTTTCTTAAATGGATAATAATGATTTAGTGATACATTTCATAATAATTAACCCATAGCTAGGGGGAGAAGAGGTGGATTCATACTTTTCCTAAGGGTATAACAAACTCAACTGGATATTGGAACTCAGCTCTCAGATTAACAATGCTAAGCCATTATCCAATACGCTACTCACACATCCAAGCTTACAGCACTATAGGCTTGATGTTGCTTAACTTTGGTGATTGTATGGGAACCTGTGTTTCAACATGGTGTGGCTGTAAGTCCCTTACTCAGATTAGCCTTGCTAAACATTATCACATGCCAAAGCATCCATGTTTTGGTTTTGAATTATTTGAACTTCAGCATAAAAAGTATTCTCGCTATTAAGCTTTTGGAAAATGTTTTCTTCATCCTTGGGAAAAGAAAGACTATTATTATAAGTTGGAGAAAAAGGCTAACAAAAAAATAAACCTGTTTTGAACAGTTAGTCATGATAGATTTGAATTTTCTCTTTTCTAGTCCCGGGTTATTGATGATGATGATGACGACGACGACGATGATAATATTGTTAATCTTGAACCAGTTTCGGAAGCTGCTGCTGCTGCTGATGATGATGATGGTAATTATCAAATTTTTCTCAAATAACATGATCTCTATTTACAGATTTTCCTTTGGGAAACACAATTTTATTATTGCTGTTAAAACTCAATCCAACTCTGTAAATCAGTGTTTCCTGAGCTGGGTGAGATCACTCACCAGTGAGTGATTTCAACTATTGGGTGGGTGATGAGCAACTGAATAGAAAATAGTGGGCAATTTTGGATTTTGAGAACTAACAAGCTATTTCAACATATGCTACATGGAAAAAAACTATTCAAAGGAGATATGCAAAGAACCTGTATACAACATACACAGTGGACTAATCCTAGATAAGATATAAATATTCCTGTGAACATAATTTAGTATTTTCTATAGTCATTAATATTCAAATTGTTCTTAAGCATTATGAATAATAAAAAATATTCACTGAATTTTTATTTGTTAGTGTATGGTCATTTTAAATTTTATAATTATGAAAAGAAGTATAAATTTTTTTTCATTTTTTTTTTCTTTTTTCTTTTTGTGTGTTTTTTTTATTCTTCTTCTTTTTGTGTGTTTTTTTTACTCTTCTTCTTTTTGTGTGTTTTTTTTACTTTTCTTCTTTTTTACTCTGTTCTTTTTTTTGTGTCTTTTCTTTTTTGTGTGTTTTTTTTTACTCTTCTTCTTTTTTGTGTTTTTTTTTACTTCTTCTTTTGTGTGTTTTTTTACTCTTCTTCTTTTTGTGTTTTTTTTTCTTTTTTTGTGTTTTTTTTCTTCTTCTTTTTTGTGTGTTTTTTTTCTCTTCTTTTTTTTGTGTTTTTTTTACTCTTCTTCTTTTTGTGTGTTTTTTTTCTTTTTTGTGTGTTTTTTACTCTTCTTCTTTTTGTGTGTTTTTTACTTTTTTTTTTCTTTTTACTTCTTTTTGTGTGTTTTTTTTACTCTTCTTCTTTTTGTGTGTTTTTTTTACTCTTCTTCTTTTTGTGTGTTTTTTTTACTCTTCTTCTTTTTGTGTGTTTTTTTTACTCTTCTTCTTTTTGTGTGTTTTTTTTACTCTTCTTCTTTTTGTGTGTTTTTACTTTCTTCTTTTGTGTGTTTTTTTACTCTTCTTCTTTTTTGTGTGTTTTTACTCTTCTTTTTTTTACTCTTCTTCTTTTGTGTGTTTTTTTTACTCTTCTTCTTTTGTGTGTTTTTTTTACTCTTCTTCTTTTGTGTGTTTTTTTCTTTGTTTTTTGTTTTTTCTTTTTGTCTTTTTTTACTCTTCTTCTTTTTTTGTGTTTTTTTACTCTTCTTCTTTTGTGTGTTTTTTACTCTTCTTTTTTTCTTCTTTTGTGTCTTTTCTTTTTTTTTTTTTTCTTCTTTTTGTTTTTTTTTCTTCTTTTTTTGTGTGTTTTTACCTTCTTCTTTTGTGTGTTTTTTTTTTTTCTTTTTGTGTTTTTTTACTCCTTCTTTTTTTTTTTTTTTCCCTTCTTTTGTGTGTGTTTTTTTTTTGTTTTTTTTTTTCCTCCCTTCTTTTTTTTTTTTTTCCCTCCCCTTTTTTTTTTTTTTCCCCTCCCTCGTGTTTTTTTTTTTCCTCGTGTTTTTTTTTTTTTCCCTCGTGTTTTTTTTTCCCCTCCCTCGTGTTTTTTTTTCCCTCTCTCGTGTTTTTTTTTTTTCTCGTTTTTTTTTTTTCCCCTCTCTCGTGTTTTTTTTTCCCCTCTCTCGTTTTTTTTTTTTTTTCCCCTCTCTCGTGTTTTTTTTTTTTTTTTTTTTCCCCTCTCGTGTTTTTTTTTTTTTTTTCTCTCTCGTTTTTTTTTTCCCCCTCTCGTGTTTTTTTTTTTTTCCCTCTCTTTTTTTTTTTTTTTTTTGTTTTTTTCCCCCTCTCGTGTTTTTTTTTTTTTTTTTTTTTTTTTTTTTTTTTCCCATGTCTTCTTTTGTGTTTGTTTTTTCCTCGTCGTCTTCTTCTTTCTCTTTTTTTTTTTCTCTTCTTTATTGCATTCAGTACAAAATGTTGCTTTTTCTTGCAGATGTTCCTCTTGTGTTGGATAAAGATGAAAGTGATGGTGAAGATTCATTGTTTATAATCAAAAGGAAAAAGGTAGTAGATTTTATATCTGTTTTTGTTTTGAAACTAATTACTCTATTTTATTCTGTATCTTCATAGATAATTTTTTTCTTAAAATTTCACTGAGACTATCCTATTTCTTTCCCATTAATTTTAATTGCTTTTCATTGTACCTTCTCTTGCCATCTATAAACTGTGTTTTGAAAATAAATAGTAGTTTCCAAGGAAGAATCAAATTTTTGTCTCTGATGGCTGGTTACTGGGGTGAAAAAAGATTTTATTAATTGAGACACAAAAAACTTTTACAGTTGGCAGAAGATTGAATTTGGCCCTATATGAGGCTAAATAAAAAATTATCTTTTGCCATAACATGTTATGTGTGGGGATAATTTTTGACTTTACCTTGTAAATTTACTTTTCATTTATCCTGATCGCTTGGTATCATGTTTGATATTTTTGACTGTGCTAGTAGTATTAGTAATAATATCTTGAATTTTTTTTTTTTTATTAGAGGAAACCTAGTCAAACATTTATTCATTTTTGACGTGTATTTTCCATCTCTGTTTTCTCTTGCTGATTATTACGCTAACAGTCAGCTCACTATATCATTCCAGGAAGCATATGACTCTAATTATATTAGTTTTTAGGATCTTGTAAATAAACAATCTAATAAATAGTATTTAATATTTTTGCTGTAAATACTCAGGAACAAAATCAATTGTATAAATTCACTTTCGTCATATGTTTGTTATATTACAATTCTAATCATAAACATTGTCATGGAGCAATAAAGAAAAAATAAAAGCTGTCTCGTGGAATGGAAACATTTTTATTTTTTTTATTTTTTTATTTTTTTTTTTTTGTGACCTTGTAATAATATCTAAAAAGTAATTTTCCTTTTTTTTTTTCCTTCCTTCAGAAAACCTCCCAAAATGCTTCCCAAAATTTGCTGGAGAATAGTAAGTAATTTTGCATATAATATATCAATTTTTTTTTTTTTTTTTTTTTTTTTTAATATCTAAATTTTTGTTGTAGAGTTATTTCTATTCATGACTCATAATTGTTCTAGTGAGACAAGCTTGCTAACCATTACACCACCTTAAGGTACTCTAAAAACATGGATGTATATAACATACCTTTTATAGAATTACCTCAATTTTTATGTAATCTTTGATATCACAGGTAGAAATTAATAAATTTGTCCTGTTTCAATTATTTTAATATTACTTATTGCAAATAAGTTTTGTTAAATCCAACTGACAAGGCTGATTTAATTCTTTTTATTATATTTTTTTCTAATTTCTGTTGTATATTGGGATTAAAATCATAAAAAACATGAAAAAAACCATGAACTTTAGACAGTTTGTTCATAATTTAACTTCAAATATACTTCTTATTCAGAAATTGGAAAATATAAAAAAAATTAACCTTATTTGGATGATTTCTTATGGTCTTAATATTTTTTTCAAAATGGGTAAATAGCTCTTTAACAAATTTCCCAAGATCTGTTTTTCCTTCTTTTAAAAGGAATGCATCATAATACCAACAATTTGAAATAATTTAACTGCTTTATCAAATTATTCTCTTTCCAACCATTAAAATCATGTAAAATCAGAGGTGACAATATGGCTGTAGATTTGGACAGTCACATCACTGAAGTTATTTGAATTCAAAGATGAAGTCTTTTCATTATTCATTTTTGGCTAGTCTTTTCTTGCTTTTTATCCCAACTTTCTCGGTTGAATCCTTTCAATTTGAATTTTATCACAACTTACTTACCTGTCAATTTTATTACAACTTACTTACCTGTCAATTTTATCACAACTTACTTACCTGTCAATTTTATCACAACTTACTTACCTGTCAATTTTATCACAACTTACTTACCTGTCAATTTTATCACTTACTTACCTGTCAATTTTATCACAACTTACTTACCTGTCAATTTTATCACAACTTACTTACCTGTCAATTTTATCACAACTTACTTACCTGTCAATTTTATCACAACTTACTTACCTGTCAATTTTATCACAACTTACTTACCTGTCAATTTTATCACAACTTACTTACCTGTCAATTTTATCACAACTTACTTACCTGTCAATTTTATCACAACTTACTTACCTGTCAATAATTAGTGTTGGTTAAGGCTTTATCTGTGCCTGGTTGGTTCCTGTTCTGTAGAATGCTAGTTCAAGCTTTGTTTGAGGCAATGTCTGTATTTCTATTTATGGGGTTTGTCTCACTTTGTTAATATTTTTATTACTTTCCTTTGAAAACTACAAACTTTCAAAATAACATTGTTTTCTAGATTTTTTATTAATAAAATGGATTTTTTTTCTTTCAGCTGAAATTCTTTCAACAAAAGAGCTGGTATGTAGATTTATTTTTATTGATGAATTTTTAATTTTTACATTGTTTTGATTTTAGTTGGAATTTTTGAGATGGGGGATTATCATTATTATATACTTTGGTATTCACACCAGCATTCTCATTGTGTTGTACTTGTGTTTCAGCCTTCTATCTTTGTATAATTGCTAATCTTGAAATTTTGATCTAACTTAAGAGATTGTGAAATATTGAAAGACATAAAAAATTGTGCTATGTTAAAATTCCTCATAGAGAGTTAGAGCAAAAGAAAGATAAGAGAGGATGACTTTGAATATTTTGTACACTTTTTATCCACCTAAATTGTTCTTTTCTTTTTTCTTTTCTCTTTTTCTTTTCTTTTCTCTTTTTCTTTTCTTTTCTCTTTTTCTTTTCTTTTCTCTTTTTCTTTTCTTTTCTTTTTCTTTTTTCTTTTCTTTTCTTTTTTCTTTTCTTTTCTTTTTTCTTTTCTTTTTTTTTTTCTTTTCTTTTTTTTCTTTTCTTTTCTTTTTTCTTTTCTTTTCTTTAATCCATGTCTTTAATATTTAGATAAACATACATGGACCAGTGAGTAAGATGAGGAAATAGCGAAGGCATGAGATAATGTGGATAATCTTAACTGTCAACACCTAGGGAATTTTCAGAGGAACTAGTTCCCATGAAAACCTGAAAGATGATTGGAAAGGATATTTGTAAATAAAATCAAAGTAGTGATGGCTCTTTAAAGAGTAGAGGATCAATTTGACACTATTTATATTATGAACAAGGCTCTGTTTCTAGAATGCTAAAAAAAACATTTTTTTTGATTCTGACAAACTTTGAGCTTAGAGTAGTAGTTGGCTGCTCATATCTGAGTGTGCCTGTCTACTATAGTGGCTAGCCAATCCCTGTTGCAGACGTCTGCTCAGGCACATGTGAAAATGTAAATTTGGGAACTCTTGAAGTAACTCTTTGTTTCAAGTTTCAGAATTTTTCTTTTTACTTCCAGACACTCGATGCTGACATCTTTGATGCCAATGGCAGTGACTCTGAAACAGATGCACCGTTCAAAGGTAAATTTTATTCTTGTGTTATTTGCTATTTCCTTTTTCCACTTAATCTTAAGATAAAAGTTGAACCGTTTTGGTTAATTAATAGATTTTCACCTACAAATTAATGTAAGAATGGTATTAATTGGTAGGTCAATCAGTAATCCTGCTGGATGTATTATCCAGAATTAATGAACATTTGGATCCAAATAAATTAATGGTAGTTAATAATGAATGAAAAATAATAAAAGAAAGACCAATTTAAAAATTAAGTAACCCAACAAAAGTTGATGGATAAAATCAACCAACTCAATCCCTCCAAGAAAGCAAACTGCTGTGTTTTCACAGTGGCAGATATACAGGGTGTAATGGATAAATTGACTAAATTATACAAAAATGAAAATAACACTAACATCTCATTTTAACAGATATATTTACCTAAATTACACAAAAATATCTTGAAATGCTAAAGAGTAAATTTATTCAATAAAATTGTCATTGGCTTCAACCAAGGTCTCCAAACGACTTCAGAATCTCTTGTAACTCTTTTGAAGGGTCTCCTTGTTTAAGTTGGTGAATGCTGCCATAATCCTTGTCTTCAGTTCATCGTTGGTGTTACAAGGAGTTTTGTTGGTCTCTCACTCAACTGTTCCCTACTGACAATAATCAAGAGGATTGCGGTCAGGGGAGCTAGGTGGCCAGATGTAAGGGGGTGATGTGGTCACAGAAATTGTCTGACAGCCTTGACTGGGTTCTCCTGCTTGTGTGGCATGGTGCAGAGTCTTGTTTCCAGATATAGGATCTTTCAGCAGCCACCCTGCACTACCTCCTCTGAATAGAGGCCTCAGTGTTGAGCCTGAAGCCCTCACCAACAAATTTGGAAGTTCTTATCAGAACGATCATTGAGTTTTCTGAGTTGCTATACATTCATAATCACCATTAGATTCATCCAACTCTTTCTGAATTCTCTGTACTGTCCTCAGATTGACACCTAAACATTCTGAAATGTTTGTATTGGAGCTCCTTTTCCAAAGTTCTTGTGGTGTGAATTGTGTCATGGTGCTCTTTTTCTCACAGATGGGGCTTAACTGACCTTATTATATTGTGCTGTCGACAAAAAAAAATATGCATGTGTAAAATTAAATTTATAAAATGGTAGCAATTTACCCATTGCACCCTGTCCCATATGCCCAGGTGACACCCATTGCACCCTGTCCCATATGCCCAGGTGACACCCATTGCACCCTGTCCCATATGCCCAGGTGACACCCATTGCACCCTGTCCCATATGCCCAGGTGACACCCATTGCACCCTGTCCCATATGCCCAGGTGACACCCATTGCACCTTGTCCCATATGCCCAGGTGACACCCATTGCACCCTGTCCCATATGCCCAGGTGACACAGACTTCACATATTGGGAGAAGCTGTTCAACACAACTAACTAAAGTCAAAAAAAATAAAATAGTTTAGAATCACTTGGTCACTTGATGTACCCAATGCTGTAAAAAAAAAAAAAAAAAACTAATCCAGTGGGTTATATTTAAGAACAATTTTTTTTTTTTTTTTTTTTTTTTTATCGGCCAAAGTGTTAATAGCAAATGTTGTAATGTATGGCAAGAATGTGTTGAAGTTGGGGGGGAAAACACCTAACTAATTTGTTCTCCCAGTAGCTATAGGGGTAATAGGCAGAGAGGGGAAAGAGACAGGAAGTTTAACAAAAATAATACTACCTCAGAAACCACATCAACTTTAGGTAAAAAAATGCCCATGTGGCTGATGTCATAAGACTTGCCAGCTGCTGATTGGTTGGTTTTCCCATTGCTTTTATTGACATGAGGCATCTTACAAAAACCCAGATCTTGACCAGTTGCAGAGAGGCCTGTATCTATACATGCCAAGCTGTCTTGCTGTTATTGGGGAAAATATGGATGTCACTGCTATTGGCAAACATGTCCACATGCAATCCATGGCATTTTGTATCTGTACCAACATGTATTTGCCACAAAGATATTTGAGCTTCTGAACAATGTTGGATAGAATTAATTTTTTGTAATTTGTTAATTTGTAGATAGAAATTCCTTTGGTGATCAGAGTGAGAAAGGAACTGATGAAGAGTGTGAAGATGATGAAGGAATTGACACAGAAGGTTTGAGCCAAAAGCTTAAGGCACTCCTAAAGAAGGTGAGTCAAACAACCATTAGCTAAATATAAATCTGGAATAAAGTTTTAAGTTTGTCACAAAAGTAGACATAGGTTTGATTTGCATGTGAGTCATAAAGGTAAATACACATTTGATTTGTATGATTCAATAGTGTAAACATAGATTTGGTTTGCATGAGAATTAAAAAAAAAAACAAACAAAAAAACAGGTTTATTTTGTACAAAGGCTTGAAATAATGAGCACAGGTTTTGTTTGCTCTGGGGTTTAAAAGGTAGACACAGGTTTATTTTGCACAAGAGCCAAATAGGTAGGCATGGTTTTAGTTTGCATGAAAATTGAAAAGGTAGACATATGAAGAATAAGCGGGTTGCTGTTGTTTTTTTGGGGGTGGGGGCAGTTATCATATTCTTAACACCAAGGGAATACAGTCATCATATTTTTAATTTCAATCCGAAGAGTAATTTATGAATTGTTTTTATATTTAAGAAAATCTTTATTTTTAAGGAGCTAGATACAACATGCACTTGGCTTCCATGTTTATGTGAAATATTTGTCAATTGATAGTTTAAACTGGATGCTAAGATTCTTAATTTTTAAGGAGTGGATAATACTTTCCTGTTTGCCTTCCTTAAAGGATTTAAATCAGTCCTTATTGGCCTCTCTTTCTTCATAAATCCCTTTAAATGAAAAGTACTGCTAAGCTTTTTTCTTATTTTCAAAATCAATGACTAATTATTCCTTAATAAAATTTAAAGTATGCCCCAGTGTTTTAGTTATGCACAAGTGTGCCCCAAAGTAAAAGAAAAAAAAATGGTTGAGAAACAACGGTTTAAACTGATAACTTTTTGTTTTTCCATATATGTTAGTATAAGATGACTTGTTGGTTTGTTTAGTGGCATATCAACTCCTTATGGGTCATTTAATGCCAAAATTTGATTTTCTTAGGAGTATTAGTAATTTCATTTACAAAAGTGTATTATACTTTTATACTTTTTGATTCCAGTTTTGGTGGTTAACTATTTGCCTATAGTAGGGACCCTAACAGGTGGACCCGTGACCAACAAGAATTCAGAGGGTGGGGGGTGGGGTTTCTACGCTCCTCAAAGCCTCCTAATTAGAAACCTTGCAGCGGTCTTGTCATACTCGGGATGTATTCCGAGAAATGGTTGTGTCGGCTAATTCAAACTTCAGAGCTTGGGTTTTATTTTGTGTCTAAATATCAACCTATCTGCATTGTATTGTTGTTTTAGTCTGATTATCTTTGTCAACTGTTTGTTGCAGGGAGCAAAGAAGAAACAGAAATCAAGAGCCTCCAAGACTTTGGCGGAAGAAAAACTTCAGCTGCACAGTGAAACACAAAGATTAATCAGAGGTGAAAATTTTTTTTTTTTTTTTTTTTTTTCATTCTTTTTCTTGACTCTTTGCAGATTGACTAGACAAATTTGTTTGGATATTTTATTGGATTCGTTACCCATGGGCATGACCAAGACTAGATATTTATAATTTCATTAAAAAATTTTTTTTTTCTCATTTCACCTTGAGGTAGGCAATAAAGGCTCTAAGACACAAGAGGTTGCTAAGTGTGAAAGAATATTAGAAAAAAAACATTAAGAAATTAAGAAGAGAAAAGATAACGATTGGCATTGCATTTAAACTTTTAAGGATCAAAGTTTACTGGAAAGGTAGAGGCTGGAAGAGAGTTCCACTAGTGGGTGGTGTGAGCAAAGAAAATGTTAGCATAGAACTTAGTTATATCTTGCAATCTCAGCTGTGATATGATGAAAACCTAACCTAATGTGCTTAAATTTGTAAAGTTGAGGTATCAAAGAAAAAAAATCTCATTGGAGTAGTTACTATGAAAGTATTGATAGGAAAAGCACAGGGATGTTACGTTATGATGGTGAGACAGTGATTGAAGCTGAGATACCAAGTCAGGACTGATAACGTTGCGGATTCTTCTTTATATTTTACCAAGATCACACAGGTTTGCTACAAAAATGTGTGAAGATAGAGATGTTTGGATAGCTCAGAAATTGAATTTAAATTTGAAGTTGTACCTATATCCTGCTGCCATCAATTTAAACTGATGTCATTCTCCACCCCCCCATATATTATAACCCATATTGATATACACCTGATGAAAGCTGGAAGGCACAAAGGCTGAAATGTTGCTATAACAACAAAGATGAGGACAATAGTCTGAATGTAAATAGTGTAAATAATGAAAGATGAAAGTTCAGGGTCTGCTTTTTTATGATAGAATGTTACTAGTTTTGGATGTATTGACTTTTACAAGTCAGCCCTTCCTCCATTGAGCCACTTGGGCTGGGTCAGAGGAAAGATCAGCTGCTGGGTTCTGGTCTATACAGGTATACCTCACCCTATGTTGTTGATTGGTTCAAGAGGTCATGACTTAGGTCAAAATAACCACACTATAAACTGCAAATAAGCACCCCCCCTTGCATATTACAGTATTTATGATATGGACGTACAGTATTCTGAATAAAGGACTTTTCTTTGGAGCTGTGGGCAAAAATGTATTCTAAATCACAATTGAAATGTAATTGAAAGAACGTCAATGGCAGAGCACAGATGTAAACAAGTCTGAATTCAAAATTGGTGTTAGAGTGGAAAAGAACACGAGTGCCGCCTGTCAGCAGGAATTTGAAATATGAATATCTGCTGAACATACTTTATTATGCTAATTTTCTTGTTTTTGATGATTTTACGATATATATATTTATGCATGTTTCATTAAATAATATAGACAATATCAATATGGTGATTATAATCGTATCAGATGATATGAAAGGAATTTGCTTAAAATAGACAAAACTTGTCTATATTATTTAATGAAACGGGCATCAATGAAAAAACACTGCCTAAATACACACACTATATATATATATATATCAACATTTAGTTGAGAATATAGCTTGTGCCAAGTTGTATAAAAAAGAGTGGTTTAGAATTATTCATACAGCCGATTCCAATAATCATTTGAAGATTTTGGAATCGGTCTGTATAGGATTTAAAAACCTTCTCTCTGCGGCAGAAAGAATTTATAAGGTCTCTAAATCTGTTGGGGATATTTTATTTTAACTGTCCCTCGCTATTTATTTACACGATAACCCTTCCCTCGTTACAAGTATATATACTTGTTTGTTATTTTAGTGTGTTTCCCCCTCTTTTTTTGCTCTTTAATATCGCTATTCATTTCGCTAATCCAACGATTGTCTCCTGATGAGATGTTGGCTGAAAGGGCTCTAGAGACTTTTAATATTAAAATTAATGGTTTCCTAGTTTTTAAAACTATATATATATATATATATATATATATATAATCTCTTCTTGAGAATGCTAAAAAAAAGAGAACATAGTATGAGGAAAATTTTGGCGTCTAAATGTTTGTGTCATTATTAAGAGGAAAGAACAAAGTATTTTTTAATTTTAAAAAATTTTTCCAACCTTTTTAGAATATTCTAAATTTTGATTGAAAAACCTTGTTTCTCTTCGTGCCCAACGAAACTACTAATTTTAGTGCGTTTTTTTCTGTATGACAGACATTTAATTTTGAAAATCTTGCAAAAATAAAAATAATTGTCAGATTTTAATGAAACTTTCAGAAACTATTCACAAATGATGTAACTTATAAATATGTTTTACTTTTTTAAAGTCATATCAAAAAAAATTTTTTTTTTTTCATATGTATAACCCCCCCCCACACCTAATTGTATGAAAACTCTATAATATTTGGACAGAATAGTGATTATATTAGTTAAAAGCTTTGAGGAAACCAAATCATGGTGTTTTTTTTTTTTTTTTTTTTTAGTTGGACAACTTCTATTTGAATATCATCTCTGAATTGTAACATACAAAACTCAATAAATCAAAAATATTATTTAATTTCAAAAGTTTTTAATTGCTTTTATTTATTTTAATGAACATGGACAATATTGTCTGAAAGCAAAAAGATATTTCGAGGAAAAATGAATTTTTAAAACAATTATTTTTTATTTCTGAAATATTTTATTATTTTTACATTAAATGTTGTTAATTCTTCTAAAATTAGGGAAAAGTTTGTACAATTTAATGAATGTTGTTATTAATTAGTTTTATATTTACAGATTATAATTTCCAAAGCTGTTTACAAACTAACAAACCCCAGTAGATAAAACAAATATGATTTGTGTCAATAATACGACTGCAAATCAAATCTATGGAAGACCGGAAGTATCATGCGTGCAATAAAAAAAACATCACATGGATTGAGTTTCTGTCTAGTATTTAACTTAAATACTGAATTTTTAATACAATCTATTTGTTATTTCTTTAATTATAATAGATTTTTACATCTAAGTTGTTAAAATATTATAAAATTAGTTAAAAGCTGCATTCAGTTTCGTAAATGTCCTTTTGAGATAGATTTATTTTTGCAAAACAAATGTGGAGAAGTTAATTTGATTTTTCAATTTCATCTGTGAAGGGTACCTACAAGTATCAGTATCATCTTATGAAATTTAAATTTTGTATTCTATGTACACTTCTGATAAAATTTCATAAGAAAGGTAAGTACAAAAAAAAATTAGTGCTGAAAGTTTTCCTTAAAAATAAATTGTTCACTTAAATCTAAATAATTTCACTTCTCTCCTTCCATAGAATAAATTATCCTCACGTAAGCTATCAATATGTCATGAAAATGTCTTTCGACACCTGTCAAGTGATGCAAAATGTTATGACCTGCTTCGTTTTATTTTCAAAATACATCTTTTCGGCACAGAAACTAAGTAATGCTTGTTTCAAAATATTTTAAATAAACATTATAATTTCTGATTTTCTTAAAATAAGTTTTGAAAAAATTATAATTGATTTTTAAAAGAATTTCAAATTGAGATTTTCATTTTTTATTTTTTTTTATTTTTATAAAATGGAAAAAAATGGTTGACACGCTTGATTATCTTCAATTTTGCTGACTAAAAAAAACAAGATTTTTAACAAATTTTGGATGTGTTAGGAACGATTAAAAAATGTAAAAAAATACCCCCAAAATACTTTGATCTTTCCTCTTAATGATAACATAAACATTTAGATGATAAAATTTTGTTTTCGTCAAGTTTGGCGTCTTTTTCATCATGCTATACTCTTTTTAGCGATCTCATGAAGGTACCTACCTATATATATATATATATATTAATTTTAAATTTATTTAAATATGATTTTATGTGTTTATTGTTATTTTAGTGTTTTGATGTTTCTAATATTTTTAATGGTTGGCATAAACTCTAGTAAAACAAATTAAGGCAACTTTTATTTTTACATATAATATTTCAGAAAAACCAGTGTATCTTCAAAAATGACTTAATTCGAAATGACTTAAGCTGAGGTATCATTCTCCACTTGTTGTTACTGTCTGTTATGCAATGTCCCAAAATTGGGGAATTACCAAGGTATATCATTCCATCATTATTTTTGAAACCTGGTATTTACTCAATTTTATGACATATTCTGATTTTCCTTTGTAGCAGGTAATATCAAGAACAGACATTTTTGAAATTGTGCATTTCAATTATATTGGAAATTAATCCAAATTTCTATTGACCCTGTTCAAAACTGTATTGGGGATGTAAATGGGTTTTAGATGCTGTCAAATATGGTAGGTAAACTCTTTATTTTGTGACAGTTATTATTTACCTGTAGGATCATATTGGTGATAGTGATCTATATATTTTTTTTTTTTTTTCTTTTCTCTTCTCAAAGAGTCCAAAGTCCAGATTCCTTATCACCAGCCTGAGTCAAAGTCTCTGGATGACTTTTTGAACAGAGCTTTGCGCAAACAGCAACAGTATCGAGCATTAAAGATCAACTCCCAGAATGAACAGAAGTAAGTTACTTCTCTGATATATATATATATATATATATATATATATATATATATATATATATATATATATATTTCTTTTCTTTAAGTATTTCATCCCAAGCAAGGCAATAAAGCCACTAAGATGCAGGTGTTACTGAGTGTTAGAGAGTTTGAGGAAAAATATTAAGGTGAGAATAATAAAAGAGCAAGAATTAAGCAGGTGAGATAATGATTGACATTGCATTTAAATTTTTGAAGATCCGAGTTGACTGGGGACAGTAGAAGCTGGAAGAGAGTTCCACAAGAGAAGAGCAATAGAAGAAGCTGTTAGCATAGAATGTACGGTTACATTGCCACAAATCTATATTGCACCTAAATTCTAGGTACCATAGAAGAAAGTTCGTCAGAAAAATTACCATGAAAGTATTTGTAGAAAAGGCACAAGGAAGCTACCTTACGGTGGAGGGAAAAGTGACTACACAACTTTTTTTTTTTTTTTTTTTTTTTTGTGTTCTTATGTTTGGAACCAATTTCAAGTCACTGAAGGTGACATAAATAGTCAAACTGAAATTTTAGTAGATAACAGCAAAATTTTCTATAGGACACAAGGCAAAGAAAGGCTCCAAATTCTGGAGGCTGTTGCAATAAAAGAGAATCAGCCAATATTAAATAAGGTATCTTTCTCCATACTTTTGTTTTTAAAAAAGAAAAAAAAGAAAAAAAAATGAAAATTAGTTTGATGGATGATGATATCACCTTGAGTGATATGAAATTGGTTCCATCAAATATGAGAACACCAGAAACGGCTTCATCAGAACAATTATAAAATGGCTTAAATCATCCAGGCAATTTATTAAAAATTCCAGTGAAATACATTGAAAATCAAATTTATATCATCACTATTTAATCTAAAAACTTATATATGTGTGTGTGTGTGTGTGTGTGTGTGTGTGTAAAAAAATATGCATTGTATCTACACACATATCTATACACGTGTGCATGTGTATGCATACATACATACACACAAACATATAGATATAAACACATGCACTCATATCTATATACACACACACACATTCATACTTCTATACATACTAGTCATTTACATACAATTTAACATAAACACATCTATAAATGCATACAGAGAGATAGATACACACAAACATCAATATTCACAGAAATTACAAAAAATCTAGACCTACTTAGCAAGAATAATAAACTGAATAATATACTAAAAACCTAAAACACATGTTAACGTCATCTAAATTTAACCAACACACAATACAGGGAGTCATAAAATGCAGCAAAAAAAGATGTGGGGTTTGTGACATCATTATAGAAGGAAACTCTTAGACTTTTGAAAACCCCAAAACACCATTCATAATAAATAAAAACTTAAACGGAAAACTCCAAAAATGTGATTTATGTACTTAAATGCACAAAATGCAAGAAGTCATATATAGGTATCAGCCAGCAACTGAACAACAGGGTCTCCCTGCACAAAAGCAACATAAAATTACCAGACAATAGAAAACTTTTTGTATCACAACACATCTTCAAATGTAACCAGGGTAAATTTAATATCATGCCAATATATCAAACAGGCAATTATTCTTGCCTACAAATACAAGAAAAAAAACTTCATAAACAAATTTAAACCGGAACTAAATAGATCATAACCCCACACGCAAAAGCACACAACATGCACACATACTGACCAAATACAGTGATCAAATCACTCGCACACACGCTCACATGTGGGTATCTATGGAGCACGAATATATATATATATATATATATATATATATATATATATATATATATATATATATCAAAAAAAATTTTTTTTTTTTTTTTTTTTTTTTTTTTTTTCCTTTTGAAATGTTATTTTGAACAATATTATGTTTTTCTTTTAGAAAGGTGGAATTTGTCCAGGATACCATCACAAATGACTCTATACTTTTTAAACGAGTGTCTTTGGAGTCTGCTTCTCAAAATTCCCAAGAAATTTCCAGCCAGATAAATGAGGATACAGCTGTAAACAATCCTATCACCCAGTCTCCTAGTCAAGCCCCTAAGCATTCAGACCCCACTAACAGTGATACTGTTATTGTCACTGAAGATTCTGAAGCTTCCCCGGAAGTTCTATTAACTGAAAAGTCTTCTTTGGCACCAGAGACTAAAGAACCTGAAATTAATCTTGAAAATGAAGGTAAGGACAACGACGATGATGAATTACCAGATTTGATAATATCTGAAGAACCTTCCCGTGAAGAAGATTTAACAGGGAATGTTGTTGAGCCAGAACTTTTTGAGACCATTCCAAATAGGGAACTGGTCAAGGATGCCAAAAAATGTGATTCTGAAGAGGTCACAGAGGTGGCCGATTCATCCATGTGGTTGATTGATGAAAATGGTTTGTTAAAGACTGACGATCCTCTGATGGATGAGTTGGTTACAGCTGATTACAAGGCAAAAACTGAACAAACAAATGACAAATCCACATTGGCAGATGCTACTGTCCCAGAAATGGGAAATAATGAAGAAAAGAAGGAAGCTGAAAAAGGAAAAGAAGAGAATCCGCCTGCCAAACCAAAATTATCAATCTCCCAATTACTTACACCCAAGATGAAAAATATAAAACCAAAACTCAGTGGAAATTGGGATCAGCCAATAGTCTTTGATGATGATCCAACTGAAAAAGTGAAGAATACAGGTCTTGACAACCTGATGCAGCGACTTTTGAAGCATTCCAATGTCCAGAAGGAACAGAAAGAGAACAAAAAAGTCAATATCAAGTAAGACATATTTCTACTATTTCTATTAGATATTTCTAAAAATCTAAGAAATATTATGGCCATTCAGAGCTTTCATATTTCAGGATCATATGAAAGTGGCTGTCAAGAGTTTTCATACATATTACACAAAAATTAGTTTAGATTGAATCTTGCCAATCTGGCAGCTTTGTTTTTTTTTTTTTGAGGAGGGTGATGGTAATTTTAAAGTCATTAGTTTGTAGGTCTACATACATACATATATAAAATAAAAATATTTTAGCTGGAAATTAATACCTGAAAAAAATCCATATGCATACATTTCCATGCACACACATACTGGCTCTGCAAATTTAAATAAATTTTATCATTGAGTATTCGTTTTCTTTCAAGACTGCATTCCAAATAATATGCATATATTTCTTAAAAAGTCTTCATTCTTTTCCATATTGGTACATATATGTTATATTAACCATTTGAGAAAAGAATAATGAAGATTAGATTTGAACAATGTTTATTGTTAGTATGCCATACAAAGATGTTGAAAGATGGGTGGAATGTCCATTTCATTGGCTAATCATCAGGATGGAGGTCAAGTGTAAGGTTAGTGCTGGGAGTTGACAATTCTTTTGTAGGTTTGGTGTGAAGTCACTGGATATGGTTGGTGTCTGTGTTAGTTAATTCGAAGTCATGGTGGTATGTCGTTTTCGTTGGTTGATAGGCCTGTTTTGTGGAACTGGGGAGATGTTGGATTGGTGTGGTTGGTGTGCCTGTTCTGTTGAATAGGGGTGCGGTGGCAACTGCGAATGGAATGCCTTGTAAATGAGTTTAGGCTGGGGTGGCAGTGGTCAGTTGCCTGGGTGACAAGGTGTGGTTGGATTGGTATCACGGTGGTGGATCAAGTGGGTTGCATATTTGTGGAGTCAGATTTGCTTAGGTGACATGCTATTGAAGTTGAAATGTTATGTATGTATTGGCTCGGGTGACAGTGTTGTCGACGATGAAGGCTTGTAGCTGGGTGGTGTTGAAGCTGGATGGTTGGCTGCTTGTGGCTGATATCTGCTGAAGTGATGAGTTTGAGAGGTTATCAATGCGAAGCTGGATAGTAGAGGTGGTTAGTTAGGTGTGGGAGTGCTGGTGGTGAAATGTTGCAGTGGCAGCAGCAGTACCCTGTACTGGTGGTTCATCGGGCCATAACTGCATTTGGTCATTCTCGGAGACCTGCTTTTAAGCAGGTCCGGTAGTCTCCAGGAGCATGCCCCTCTCCAGTGGGAACATTCGTGATTGGCGACTGCTGGAGCTTGCTTCGTAAACTGGATGTGATGTGTGGAGCCTAATGTGCAGAAAACAACTTTTGTTATTTCGTTCTCTGCCTTTGTGGCGTTCACATCCGGCCAGTCAGCAGAATGGGTCAGAAAGAGATTTAATTGTGATGGAGTATAAGTTTGCATGCATTATTTTCATAGAAGAGTTTTACAAATTTAATAGCAATAGAAAACGTTGATGGAGTTTTTAATTTTAACACATGTTCAGTAATTTGTTTGAATTCATAACTAATTATTAAATAAATAAAAACAAGCATACTTGAATAAACAAAAAGTTCAATAGAATGCCAGAATATTGTAATTCAATAAACAAAATTCTGTAAATAAAAAGATTTCCCTGTCTCCTTGAAAATGTGAAATTCCGCCTAGGTGAGGGGTGCCACTTGGTTGAGGTTATGTATTGGGTACAATAATCTTGACCTGACCTTTGTGTTTAAAACAATGTAAAATTCTACTTTTTATGACTAGGACATAAGTAGAAATATTTTTACCATATTTCTCTTGTAGGAGTCTTTGTTTGAAGTGTGGATATTTTGATGTCTAGCAGTTGGATGTCTGGGTGATCAATTTGCTGTGCTTTGGAATTGAACACGTGTGTGTGTGTGTGTATATAATATATTATTTTTTATTTTTTTTTCCTCCAAACGTTTTCTCATGAATTGTTTGGTATCAGAAATTTTATTTAATTTGTTACTTAAAATTTTATTCTTTTTCTTTGACTTTCTAGAATCATCCAGAAGGAACAAACTGATACAAATAAACAGGAACTTTGCCTCAATACAATTACATATCAGACAGACGAACCTGAACACTTGAAGCTTAAATCTGATAAACCTGGTAAGATTAATGTAGAGCTTTTTCTTGTTTAACTAAGCTGCCTTACACAGACTATGATGATGATGATAAAATCTGAGCCAATTATAAAATTTTCAATTAGATTATTGACTACAGGGATTATTTTTGTACTAGATTATCCATGCTGTCAAAAATGAGGGCATCTTACATTTTTTTTTACATTTTACTATTCTTCTCTTTAATGAAGTTGATCTTTTCACCTCTTTGTAAACAGCTTGTAACAGCCCTCTGTTATCACAAAAAAAGACACTGCTACTTGTTGTTGTCACTGTAAAGGAGATAACTCTAGTACAAGAAAAGGTACAAACTTGGCTTATATATATATATATATATATATATATATATATCTCAACTTTTCATGTGACCCATTTTGTCCTTTTTCCACTTTGTCATTAATTTTCCTTGTGTGTGAGAAAGAGAGAGAGATATATATTACTTGTTTGATGGTGTCTTGCAATCTACATAAGAGATTTCTAAGATCATTCTGTAGCGTCTTATTTCTAATACTTGGATTCTTTGTGATTTTGCTCTTAAAGTCCATTGTACTTGCATACACAAGACAAGCAGATAAACAGGAAGTTATATAAACGTCTGATCTACAAGGAGAGGAGGAGAAGCCCTTACAGCAGGGGTGGCCAACCTTTTGATTCCATTTCTCCTGGAATATTTTTTCTTCTTTTACATTGTATACTTGAGAACATTAATTTAAAGACAATTACTTGGAATGATAATGACAAATGATAGAAGGTATCTTCCATACATGAATTATTCTTTCTTTTGGAGAAAAAAAAAACCTTTTGTTTTTCTTCTTCAAACATTGTAATAGGGACATATTTTAAAAGTTATAATAAAATCTATTTATTTGAAAAATTACAGGTATATGCTTATGACCAGGGGCAAAGGACGTAACACAAAGGTGTTCAATAAATATAAAATCAAAATTACAGGTGGGATCCTCCAGAAATGAATGAGGAGAAAAAGAAAAGTTTTGTCTTTTTCTTCTTACACATTGTTTCATTTTCATCAAAAGGTGTTCAGTAGTCTTGGACAACTCTTGGAATGATAATGATTCTTCTCAAAATGATAGAAGGTATCTTCCATACAGGAATTATTCATTTCATCCTTTTGCTTTTTTCTTCTACAGGCTCAAGAAGAAGACTCTTCTCAAAAATTAAGGTGGGAACACAGCTGAATTATTCATTTCTCTCAAATCTGGAGAAAAAAAAAACTTGAAACCTCATACCCTCAATTCAGACAAGGTTAATTTGACAGAGACCAGAAGTGAATGAATGATTATTTTAGTTTGGATTGGAAAATACAGCTGAATTATTCATTTCTCTCAAATCTGATTTGTCTTTTTTCTTCACATTGTTTTTCAGTATTTTCAGACGTTTTGTCTTTTTCTTCACACATTGTATACATTACTAAAATCTACAACTCTTGGAATATAATAATTTTATGTCTTTTCATTTCTCTCAAATGCAAAGTTTGTCTGGGTGTACACATTGTCATTTGTATTTTTTTATTTTTAAGGTATTTTTTTTTGTTATGTACACATTTCAAATCATTTTGAGTCCTATGATGGTTAAGGTCTCTAAAAGAAAACCTTTTTTGCAGTCAGATGTTTGTACAAGGCTGAATTTAATGGTGTGGAGTCCCCAAGCCCGATAATGTTTTAAAATGACTGGATGTGGTTCATTTCTCTCAAAATCTGGAAGAAAAATACAAATTATTCATTTGTCTCTGTTTTTACCATTGTATACTTGACCATTGCTCCAATTAAGGTAACATATGTCAGTAGTCTTGGACAACTTGATAATGACTTCCAAAATGAGTCTCTGTGAATGAAATCTTCCAGTCCCTTTAATGACATTGTCAGCCCACAATTTTTTTTTTCTCTTGGAATGATAATGACTTTCTCAAAATTAAGGTGGGATCCTCCATAATTATTCCTTCTAGAAAAAAGAAAACCTTTTGTCTTTTCTTCTTTTGTATGGAACATTGGAGATATTTTGGCCCTTAATGAAATTTCTTCTCAAAAATGATGTCCATATCATTTCAGCTTTTCTTTTTGATGGTGGATCTTGAGATCTTCCAAAATTACAGGTGGGATCCTCCATACAGCTGAATTCTTGTTAGATGGTGTTCAGTAGTCTTGGACAATGTATAATGACTAATTACAGGTGGGATTGTGAATTATTCATTTCTCAAATAAAAAAAAGAAACCTTTTGATGCTTCTAGAATGGTTCTGTAAGACATTTCATTTCTAATATTTGGATCCTCTTTAATTATTCTTTAAATTCTTTTTTTTTTTCTTTTCTTCTTACATTGTATACTTGAGGAACATTGTAGAAGTGATCAGCCAAGACAATTAAGGTAACACAAAGGTGTTCAGTAGTCTTGGACAACTCTTGGAATGATAATGACTCTTCTCAAAATTACAGGTGGGATCCTCCATATTGTACACCTGAAGATGGTTGGAGAATGGATTGACTGAAATGTGATCAGAACAAAAGTAACACAAAGAATGGATTCAGCAATTTGAATAAACCTTACAAAGTAAAATGGTATTTAAATATTGGATCATCAATATTGGTCCCTGAATGGGTGTGGTCATAGGGTTGCTGTGTAGCTGAGCACCTGACCATCTCCCTCTAAATGTCTCAGTTGTGTGCCAATGTTTGAGTCAATGTGAATGATCTTTTAGTGCCTTTAATGACATTGTCAGCCCATCTTTTTTTCCTCTGGCTCTTCTTTTGCCTAAGGTGATACCTTGTAGGATGGCAGTGGAAAGGTTGGCTCTTTTGATGTGTCCATACCATTTCAGTTTTCTCTTCTTGACGGTCGATATAAGATTTTCAAATGGGCCTATTCCTTGTTTGATGGTCTCTTTAATTGCATCATTTGTGATGCAGTCTATGTAGGAGATACCTTGGATAGCTATGTAGTATTTTATTTCAAATATTTGTATTCTTTGCTGTAATTCTGCTATTGATGTCCAAAATTTGAAGACATACAGAAAGGTCGAGAAGGCATGCAACAGTCTTGATCTTCAATTTCCGACAGATGTTCTTGGCCAGATGTTTGTCTTTCCAGATGGAAAGACACAATCTATTATATATCAAATGTTGTTTGTCTCCCACCTTACTTTTTATTTCTTTTAAATTATTATTATTATTTATTTTATTTTTATTTTATTTTATTTTTGTCTTTTCCCTGTTCAGGCGTGAAACTGCTTTTATTAAAAGACAAGCTACAACAACAGATGCGTGTCAAACGGGAGTCTGCTCGGCAGAAACGCTGTGAGATTTTTAACCTGAATAATGAAGATGGTTTTGAGGATCAGCTGGAAGAAAATGAAGAGGAGGAGGCTGAGTTAACTGATGGTTCTGACACTGATGTTTCTGAAGAAGACCTCATAGAGAATGATCTGGGTGAAGATTATGGTAAAGAGAAACGAACAGTAAGTAATTCTCTTATCTTGTATAAATGAAATGGTTGTGTGTGTGTGAAAAAGTCATTTTTACATCATTTCTCCTCAAGCAAGGTAGTAAAACCACTAAGCTGCATGGGGTTACTGAGAGGGAAAGAAATTGAGAAAGCATTGCCGAGGCCAAAAAAAAAAAAGGGTTAATAGAGACAGATGATGATTATTGATGTATTTAAATTTTTGAAGATTGTAGCTTTGACAGGAAAGCAACAAGCCAGAAGTAAAGTTCAAGTGAGAAGTGTGAGAGAAGAAACTGTTAGCATAGAACTTACATCTATTTCAACTGTAAAATGATGAGGCCTTTCCACCAATCTGCTACTGCACTTAAATTCATAAACTCTAAGGAGCAATGAAGAAAACACATCAAAACAATTATCATGAAAATATTTATAGAAAAGGCACAGGTGTGAAAGTGACTGAAGCTGAGATGCCGGGTCAGGACCAAGAACATTGTAGATTATTCTTTGGATTTTGTCAACAATCTCTAAGTACATATAAAGTGGAAATTTTTGCAGCACTGTCTTTCCTCTTCTTCATGACTTTGAATAAAAATTGGCCCTTATCTTGTATGAGAAATACCAAATGTCTTCATGCAATACCTGCCTGATAAGAAACTCAGACACATCTGTGTCTCTCGCTATGGACCTGTTTGACTTGAAGGGATCATTGTCAATTGTGGCCTGGATCTCACCAACAAATTCAGGAGTTCTTATCAGAATTACCAGAGTGAATTTTCTGAGCTGCCATACCTTCATAATCACCATTAGACTCCTCTCTTTCCTAATCCTTTGTACTGTCCTCAGATTGACACCCAAACACTGAAATTTTTGTATTGGAGCTTCCGGCGCCAATGCCAAGCAATACAGCATGCTGTTTGCCAAATTTCTGCCGGGTTGAATTGTGTCATGGTTCTCTTTTTCTCACAGACAGTACCCAACTGACCCTACTATGCCTTGCAGTCAACAAAAACAAACAATGCACATGTGCAAAATAAAAAAAAAAATGGTGACAATTTAACCATCGCACTCTGTAAATGCTCTTTCAATTATATAGTCATCTCCACACGTCATCCCTTGAAAGACATACAGATCTATCTAAATAAAATGGAAAAACGGGACCAATATAAACTGTTTCAAAGATGTGTTTTTTTTTTACTCTGCATTTTTGTAAAAAAAACGAGCATGCCACCTGTATTCACAATTTAAATAAAACTGGCACATAATTCCCATTGTCTAAGAAACGGAACATTTAGGAAGTGACGTGATTACTCGTGTTTACATACGAGAAAACACCAGCATTTGTTTGCTCTTTCTTTCACCTGTCTTTTGTCTTCTTTTGTTGACAAATAAAGTTATTATTTCATCGTTTATAAATAGACAAAATAATTCACCTTCAGAAAGGCTTTCAGGTATATCAATGGCTGCCAGTAGCTTACATAAAATTAGTCAGCTATGGATGATTGTAACTGGTCGGTATCTAGTTGTCATCATTGGTTTCCTCCACATTACTAGCGTAGTTATCATCTTTAACCACTATGGAGTCTGAATCATAGAAAAGTTCTTGAATAAAGGCTTTGTTGCATGTTTACAAAATTGCGAAAAAATTAATGTGGGTTTAATCGATGCTACACCTTGTGTAAAGTCTAGAAGTCAAAATGGCATCGGAAAATGGAATTTTAGCCTCATTCCAAAGCAGCAGTAAGTGATTTCCAGCTTAATATACCAGAAATAACAGTTGAGAAGTGTTTATTTATAGCAATCGTCTCAAGGCGACATAATGCACCTAGAGTACTAAAGGGAGAGAATTCTATGGTGACAATTTTTGCCTCCAGCATGATAATGGTTAAATTAAAAGGCGCCAAGAGAATTATCATTGAACTTTTAAAAGGTAAACTTAAATATTAATGCTTTTAAGCTGGCATAAAATATTTGGATTTCAGCATTGACTGGCCCATGAAGGTTGTCAGGCTGCAGAACAAAATCAACAGTTTTGGCAATAATGACATATAGTGGTTGATATATTGGTAAAATAACATGACATATTTCTGGAAAGCATTCGGTCATTTAATATCAGCAAAGAAAACAACCTGCCAAAGTTGTCTTTAATGTACTTCTTTTGAGATGCTCACAAATTCATCATCATATCTATTTTGATTTTCTCTAATCTTTCCCCCTCCCTACCTCCCTACCTCCCCCTCCCCCCCTTTTTTTTCAAGTTATTAATCATTGCAATAATTGCTAAATGGATAAGAATGTGTTCCATGTTACAAACCTTCCAATTGGAGTAAGCCTACCTGCCAAGAAAATCCATATTTAAAATCCCGGCTTTTTTACCAAGACTTGAACATGGTCATTGCTTGAAAGATTGAAGCAACACACTCTTTTTGGGGCTTTATTTCTTCTCATACTGTCATAACATTCATCAATATTAAATTATGTTTAGAATTAAAATTTTAAGTATTTTTATTTCCTCTTCTCTTTCCAGCATAATGCCTTTGTTGATGAAGAAGCAGAGAGGAGGAGGAGGAGGAGCAGAATAGAGACGACGAGGATGAAGAACATGAAGAAGATGCAGAAGATGATGATGATGATGTTCAGTCAAAAGAGAAGCGAGAGGAACGGGAAGAAATTCTTTTTGATTCACATGGGGATTCTGATTCCGACTCAATAAGTAAGTTATAGATTGTGATGCATGGAAAATTGTGGCATGAGACATCCACATAAAATGGAAGTCTGAGATTTCATCCTGTTTTCAAGAGTTTCTGATTTTTTGTTGCAAGAGTGGAATCTGTCTTGCTCTATGGTACATCATTGTGGTCTATGGTCAAATGTCTGAAGAAATGGTCAAATGAGTGTAACTCGAGAATGCTCAGGATAATGTCTCCTGGAGAAGTCGTATATCAAATGCAGAATTATATGGTCATTTACCAGAGGTGCTACAAAGAAGGATATGTCTAGCAAGACACTGTATCAGGCATGATAACAAAGAGGACTTGCAGATGGAGAAAACATGAGTTTGTAAGACTGTTTTGAATGGAAGAAGTGTGTGGATGCTATGTGTCCTGATCGAAGCCCTATTTACTTAGTTCAAGTGTTTTATGATCAGTGATAATTTTGTGAGATATGGTGTTCAAATTAGTTGACCAATTGACTGAAAGGGAATAAAAAAAATTAAAAAACCTATTGGGGTCAAGTGACAACAAACTGAATATTGATGATTTTTGGTTGTGGGCCTATATTAATGGCCACAGTTGGGATTGTGTGTAGTTCTGAACTACCCCTTCACAGTTAGTCTGAAATGGCGGAATTTGTCTCAAGGGGAACTTACCTACCCATTCAGATTGTGCAAGGGTATCTTTGAATTAAATACCTAAACATATTGGAGACTATGTTCAAGTCCTCATTTCTTGCTGCTGGCATTTATTTTCCATCTTGTTTTCTTGTAAGCTTGTAACTGGCCTTTCCCAGTTTTTGGTGCACACTGACATAAACTAGAATCGAGATGTAATGTGTGTGGTAGTTCTTGGCCGCTCGGTGAAAAGCTGGGAGAAGGCCTGTTGTATGTTCGCAAAATAAAAGATGAGCTGTTTTGGTGAATGAATCTTACTTATTATAAAACGCAGATTGTGTGTGTGTGTCTGTACGTTTATATATTGGATCGGTTTCCTACATTTTTCAACCGATTTCAACAAAACTTCACAGGACTACGTAAAATTACCTTTGCGGTGGTTCTGACAGTGCCAAAATTGAAAAACACAATTGTTTTTGCACAAAAATCAATTTGAAAACACGATTAAGAGGCATTAATGAAAGGGGACAACTCATATTGAGTTATACTTATTAATATCGAGTTATTGAGTTATACTTATTATAAAACCTAGGTTGGTTGTTTGTGTGTGTTTGTTCATTTATATATGGGATTGAATTTCCTACATTTTTCAACCGATTTCAACAAAACTTCACTTTTTTTTTGGCAGGTTGTGTTTCTTATTGTCTTGCACACTTTTTTCTTTATTTTTACATTCAGAATGCTTTAAAAATTCCATTTACAAGGCAATTGTTTATAATAATTCTATTCAATCGGTAGACTCATAACGATTGAAAGCAATGTCTTTGTTTGAGTTTGGGTTTGACCAATTCGTATAAAAAAAAAAAAAAAAAATTAAGACATGCGTGTCCGTCAACCTTAAACAATAATCTTTGTCAATTTTATTTTTCAGTCTTTATGATGGTTGATACTTGATCTATCTCTTACTGTTACATCCCCGGGCAACGCCGGGCTCTACTGCTACTCACAAATAAAACCAGAGTCGGATAGAAAATAACTTTTCTCCTTTTCCCACCACAATAATTGGTTGGGCTTGTGCCATGTTTATACAGGGAAATATTATTTTCCATCTGGAATTAGGAATTCTGCGTCTCTCCCTTAATATGACCATTGCTGCCAACACTTCATAAATAATGGATTGTTCCATTTTGATTGTGAGGGAAGATGGAAAATACATATCAGAGATGCTGTTTGGTTTCAGTAAGGGAAATAGAAGATAGAGGAAGCGTAGAAAACTTGGCAGTTTTAAATCTTTTCATTTGTATCCTCTTACTTCTTTAAATAATGACCTGCATTCATACATATTGCAATATTTTTATTAAAGTTGTTAAGCCCAAATATTTAATGCTGTAATCAGGAAATTTCTGTCGGCATTTTATAGTCCTGGATCTCACAAGGAACTTATTCAATCAATCATTAACTTTAGAATTAAGATTCATCAGGAAATTCAAATAAAAAAACTGAAATTTTCACAGATACTATTAGTTTACATTATTTGCAGTCACTGATCTCATTTTTGTTATCACAATGTTTCAGCTGTTATGCTTTATGACCTTCTTCAGGGAATTCAGGGACAATAGCCTAAAGAATTAAAGTTATGGATTTATTAATCTGGAGGCATAATAATTGTGAGCTTGATCCTTGAGCTGGGTAGTACAGATTCAGACTAGGGACTAGCAATAACTGAGCAGTATTGAAAAAAGAACAAGATTAGATATCCCCTAGACATAGTGGAATAAGAACAGTTTATTACTGTATATTAAATAAAAGGTTCAGTTTGAAATTTTTTAAATATTACCCTGATTGACTTGAAGAAGATGGGAGGGCATGATTTTCTTTTTTTTATTGTAAGAGTAATAATTGTTTTTTTCTTTTTGAGACCAATTGTCAACTCGTATGTCTGATTATCTCCATATTCCCGTAAATTAACAATTTGACTTTTCTCACTCACACCAGAAATCCAAAATAATGACAAATATAATAATTGCAGTGATTGTCACTGAAAAAGGCACATCCTAATCTTAGGCGATCTTGCTAATTGGCCGTATGGTGTTTCACTTTTATATTCAAAGTCTCTCTAATTATTTTTCTGTAAAGATATTTTTTTTCCTGGGGGGTCAAGATGTTTCCTGGTTCTTTGTCTAGAATAATTTAAATCATTATTTTCCACAAACACACACACACGTTCTCTACTGATAATGTATTGTAAACAACAACTGTTTAAGGACCCAAACAATTCAAACAATACATTATTTCTTTCTTATTGATGAGAAGTGGATAGTGTTGGGAATTTGGGATTTGCTCAATGTCTTGTCTTGTCAATGTCTTGTCTTGTCAATGTCTTGTCTTGTCAATGTCTTGTCTTGTCTTGTCAATGTCTTGTCTTGTCAATGTCTTGTCTTGTCTTGTCAATGTCTTGTCTTGTCAATGTCTTGTCTTGTCTTGTCAATGTCTTGTCTTGTCTTGTCAATGTCTTGTCTTGTCTTGTCAATGTCTTGTCTTGTCTTGTCAATGTCTTGTCTTGTCTTGTCAATGTCTTGTCTTGTCTTGTCAATGTCTTGTCTTGTCTATGTCTTGTCTTGTCAATGTCTTGTCTTGTCAATGTCTTGATTCTTGTCTTGTTAAATCTGGGTTTGATTCTCTTTGGAACTGTTCTTAAATTCATTTTTGTTATTTTAAAATGTAAATTTTAACAGATTTCGTTTTTAATTTTCTTAACCATTCAACCCACTTTCCTGAGAATTTTAACAATTATCATCCAATTAGTAATCTCTCCAAATCACCATCCAGTAATTTCATGTCTTTAAAAAGTTTAAACAGAATCAGTGTCCTGTTACAAGGAGAGCTAAAGAACAAATAATTGTTTGATATGTATTTTGGGACAAAATAAATTTGTCATACTATTGTCAAAATAAATTATCTATGTTGTAGCATACCTATTGACAATAATGGGCATGTCCCTATTCACATAAATACAGTAGTAAATACTGTATGTTGGTCTGTAGTTGGAGATTCATTGTAGAATTCACTTGATTCACTTCTAGCAGTTGACTACTTTTTCTATGTGCCACTGGTGAATCTTATATGTGTTGTTCTTGTCCTAAGTATTATCGTTCATCACCAACCTTTGTGTGATTATTCTATTCAGTAACTTTCCCTAGGTTACAACAATCTAAAATTTAATTTTTTTTCCTTTCTATTCTTTCAGTTCCTGAAAGCCAGAATCGACCAAAGATTAAGAAACTAATCAGGAATCTTATTCTAAGTGACGATGAATCCCAAAATGCCAGCCTTCCATATCAAGGTAACTCTTCTTTCAAAATGTCTAGTTCTACAACTCTTAAGCATTGAAAGTAGATATTCAGATATTTTAATATCCTTTGACACTCAATAACCCCTTGTGTCATAGTGGCTTTATTGCTTTGCTTGGGGTGAAATGATTTATTAAAAAAAAAAAAAAAAAAAAAAAGATTCCAGCACCCTCACAGGGGTTGTCAGATGAAATGCCAATTCTTTGAACATTGATCTGATAAAGATCTTTATTGTCTCTTCATTTTGTTTTTTTTTTTCTTCCTCACATGAATCTGTCTCTCATTTCAGACAGAGAGTGTCTACTATAAGGAGGGAGCTTTCCACTTTGTTTTTATTAATGTGTTAATATGAGTGTATATGTGGAAATATAAATTGATGAGTATTAGATAATAATAACAATGATGATAAAGATGAACTCTTACAAGTAATGGAGATGCTGATGGATTATATTTTCAAATGGCCCGTTCTAAACATACCATTTAGTTTCACGCATTGATAAAGCAACTGAAAATGTTGTGATTTTTTATAAAAAGTCTGTGCTCTCATGTGTAAATTAAATAAGATATACAACAAATGTTTTCTTTTTTTTTTGTCTTTTTTTCATCCACTTATTTTATAATAGAAAATGTGTGCATATTTAACATGAAGCTTCTTGGTAAAGAGAAGTTTTCCTTTTGTCTTATCTATCAAATTTATATTAATAATAAATATATTTTTTTTTTCACCATTGGTAGCACAACTCTGAGTTTGATGCACAACGTAATTGTCAAGTACTGAGTGAAAACTGACTATTGCATAATAAATTATGCAACAATCGGTTTTCAATCACCACTTGATGATTGTGCTGTGCTATTGGTGAGGAAAAAATAGATATTTATTATTAATATCTATATAAATAAAAAGAAAGAACAGTAAGTTA
>CAHIKZ030000515.1:620000-772500 GCA_903632075.3 Acanthosepion pharaonis | reverse complement strand
ACAATTTCTCATGCGATATAATAATGTTTTTCTTTTCAGATGATAAATTATATAAAAACTGATGTTCTTTTTATCTGAGTGCTTTCGGCTATACATTTAGCCATTTTCAAGGATGAGAAATTGTATAAAAAAACTAAATAAAAGCACCTTGTCTGTCGTATTCAATGAAATGTGCATGAAAGAGGGATTGCTGCCTAAATACACACACACACACACACACACACACGTGTGTGTGTGTGGGGAAAAAGTCTTACATTATAGCATTTTTATTTCTTTCAAAGATTTTGTCTCTAATTCGGTTAGAAAATATAGAAGAATGACTAGGTATGATATAAAAGACAAAAGGTGCCAAAAATAGAGGTGTCGGAGTTGAAGATTTTGTGTTCTGACTTCAGTTACATGTCTGCAATTTGAGTTTGGTCTGAAATCATTGAAACTGGGTCATAAATCATGGCTAATTGCATCTATGAAATCTAAGTGTCAGGCTAAGTGTTAAACAACATAAAACTTGGACAACTGAAGACTGGAGAAAAGTTATGTTTTTTGGATGAATCTACTTTGCATCAGTTTATTATGCATAAGAAACATTAGAAGATTCCTTGGTAAGAGATTTGATGAAAAGTATACAATTCAGACTATAAAGCTCCTGCCAAGCCAGATGATTTGGTTGGCACCATGTCCAAATCTGGAACAGCTTTAATCATTGCCTTCCAAGATCAATGAAAAATGGTGCAAGGTATGTGGAACTATTGCAGAAGAAACTGGAACTGTATATATGCAGTCATGAGTGCACATTATTTATGCATAATGGTACTCCATGCCAACAGTCAAAGGTAGTTTAGAATTTTTTAAACAGGATCAACAATATCTCTATATTTCTGAAATGAGGTATTATGTACACTATTTACATTATATGGACTATTGTCCTCATCTTTGTCGCCATGTTTATCACAACATTTGTAACTGACAGCCATTAAACATGGTAAGTGGAACTAGAACAGTCTACCCCAGTGAGCAAAATAAAGGGTTCAGTTTGACATTTCAACTACCTGAAGAAGGCGGGAGTGCATAAAGACAAAGATGAGGACAATAGTCCGAATAATGTAAATAGGATCAACAATACTGGACTGGTCAGGGAACAGCCCAGATCTGAACCAAATTAAAAATTTATGGGGAACCATCAAAAGTATAGAGGCTATTAAAGTAGTTTGGACAAAAGAAATCCCAGTTGATTATTGTAACAACTTGATTCTCATCATACCCTGTTGAATCTATGCAGTAATTAAAAACAAAGTAGCTCATAGAAAATACTGACCGCTGGACTTGAAATGAATAGAGAATATAGTGATGTACAAATTCATCAGTAAAATTGAATCCATCTCTCATAAATTTTTGGCGTAAAATTACAAGTTGGTCTTGAACTTTTGTTAATCACACACACACACACACACACACACACACACACATTGTGTGAACATCCCCGTAGAAGCAAGTGAGCCAGAGTGGTTTGTATCTGGTGTATATCAAAATAAGGCTCTTACCTTAATGATCGGCAAAATGGCATTACTCTCCCGTCTAGCACTATATTGCAACAAGGGTTTTGTACAGTTTAATATGCTTCCACCAATAGCAAGTTGTGTGCTGATTGATTGAACTGGAGGAATATTTGCCTGGGTAACGGAGAATAAAAGTGAAGAACGCTGATTGGTTGGTCGACTGCAGTGATGGCCTGATAAAAGAGGGCTGAAGCAGTGAAAATGGGAAAAGAAAAGACGGATATACGTTGTAATGCGTTCAGAAAGCAAGAACGGCAAATTGAATCGGGTATCTTGATTAGTACAAGTGACGTAGCAATACAAACTTATTTAATCTATCTATCTATCTATCTAATATATATATATATATATATATATATATATATATATATATATATATATATATATATGTCAAACCTCTCATCAATGGACTAATAGGAGGGATGGGTGGTCCATTAATACTGATTGTCTGTAGATGGGAAGGGATTGTTTGAGTTATAAAACTACTACTGTCATAATGTAAGTACTATAAACAAGGATATATGTATACTTCATAGATATTATTCAAAATAACAAAAATACATTTCTCATAGCTATTTTCTCACATATGCGCTAATGTATCGTACTTTATATACTGTACACTTGTCTTTGTTTACAATTGAAAGGCCAGTCACTGCTGCTCAGTAGTCACTTTGAAAACTAATAAGACTTGTACCCCTTACCCTGCATATTTTGAAATATGTCGCTGACGATTTGGAAGTCCGACGCATAACTTTTTTATTCTGCCTGCAGATTTTGTCCATTGCAATCGATGGGCATGAAGGGGGAGGGGCACCTGTTGATGAGAGGTTCGTATATATATATATATATATATATATATATAATGTATGTTTGTTAGTTATGTGTCATGCGTGATACATACTTAGGTGATCATGTATCATTCAATACATGGCTGACGAGGCAGATTTTTTTCCTGCAGTAGGTTGGCATTTCTTTCTGCAGTAGACTAGTTGCCATCCAAAGCTGTAAAACTTGATCTCTCCTGCTATTTACCCATAGCTGGGGGGAGAAGAAGAGGATTCATACCTTTCCCAAGGGTATTAGCACATAAGTGAATGTAATGGATTCCATAGTCAAAAATTATTCACACTTTCACCATAACATAAATAACGGTAATGGCTAGTGTGGATAATTTTTTATTTTTTCCTCATATATGAATTTTATATTTCACCTCTGCATATTTGATGTAAGCAACATAGTGTGTTGAGTTTAATTGGAATTCATCTTATGTGATCTCTCTTGCTTGATTGTAACAAGTAAAAAAAGGTATTATTTGCACAAGGCTCATTTCCACTTGATTCTGTGCTTGGAATTTGTGTGAGTTGGGGATAGCATTCATTCTCTTCAGTTCAGTAAGTCCAGTTGTATGACAATTTCTTAACTGGTCCAACTTGTTTGAGTTTCATCACCCAACTGGCTTATGTTGATCTTTTCACGCTCAATGTTTGTACTTGGTCATGTGATTCTGCGCATGTGTGAGAATCTATTTTTTAGCCTCTGCTCAGACCTGCTGCTGGAGTTCAGTCCATCTGACCTGATTGCTTTTGTAGTCATCAGCTACTATTACATATTTAGGGATAGAGAAGGCACCTCGACCTGGTGTAATGGTCTCGCTAGATCAGTTATGACTGAAAAGTCAGTTCGATCCTCACTAGGTGCTCCATACTTTCAGCCTTATGCCACATTTAAGCTACGCTTAGAAAATAGCCATATTTAAAGAGGGTGTTTTCACACACACATATATATATATATATATATATATATATATATATATATATATATATATATATATATATATATATATATATATATATATTATTTTTATTTTCGGATATTAAAACAAAAAGTTTAAAAATTGCTACACAATTACAATTATATTTCAACACTGCAAATGTGTCTCCTTGGGCGATGTTAAACTACTGGCAAGTGAATAATTATTTTAATTTCAAAAAACAGAATACTTCCTCTTTTTTTTCTCCAGGAAAAAAAAAAACAATTAAAAATAGGCTTGTGGGCATAACTGTGATTAACTTTGAATGTGACCTAAATTCAAACTCACCGAGAAAAATTAAAAAAAAGAAAAATTGTTATATAGGTCATGACACGAAGTTGTCTGCATGTAAATCCTAGACAATTTCATTATGGACAGATACAAATTGTTACATTATTTTGTAAGATGTATATATGTCTAGTGTTCAACTTTTCTGAGAAGTGAAAGAGGTAGAGAGGTAATTCAACATAATGCTAACTAGTTATATGCTCGGTCAGCTACCTACATAAAAATTTGTAGTTGATAAATAGAAGGCCCCCCTCCTTAAGAAACTGGTAAATGACTTAACCATTTGAAGAAAAAAAAAACAAAACAGATCATCAATACAAAACTACTTGGGCAAATTAATATGCAACTGTTAAGATGTTAACAATACTAACCAATCAATGTAATAATAATAACTAAACACCTGTACATCCATATAAGATGTTAATAATACTAACTAATCAATGCAAGAATATCACAAAAATAAAAATGAGAAATTTTTATTTTTGTGGTGTTCTTGATCTAATAATTGTTCATTGAATGAAACCATGCTTATTATTGTTTAGCTAGCCATAATTCATTTTTATATTATCACAAAGAAAGACATCCTTTCTTATTTTTTTATATTTTTATTCTGAAAGGTTTTTGCGAGTCAAAACACTAACAAAAACAGTGAATCAACCAAAAATTTCAGCCCTCGGTGAACTTTGTGACAATGATGACAACGCAGATGATCTCCTTGGATTGTGTTCTGGAAAATTCTCTGGTAAGTTTTTTTTTTATTATTTTTCCAATCCTGGAACTTGTTTATGGATTGAAAACATTACTATGCCACTTAACATCTTGTTTAACTGTCGAATGAAAACTCGAGTTTATGTAAGATTTGGTATCTATCAAGGTCACTGGAAAGTTAGGAATGTCTGTTTGTCCCAGTGTTGAATAAATGTTTGTGTTGTGAGACCAATTATGAAAAAAAAAGTATGGGCAACTTGGTGTAGGGAGCTACTCTGTTTGACTATTATAACTGAGTAATGAATTTGATCCTCATTGGGTACCTCATACCTGCAGCTTTGTATCAAAATTTAGCCAAGCTTGGTAAATAACATTTCCAGGTTTCTCAATTTTGGGTAATGGTTAGTATGCTTCTTTGGTTGGTTACTTAGTAATGAACTTGATCCTCACTGGGTACATTTTATTGGTGGCCTTATGCCAAATCTAAGCTAAAAGCAAAGTGATTACTTACATTATTTACATTATTCGGATTTTTATCCTCGTCTTCATTGTCATATTTGCAATGTTTCGGCCATTATATGCTCCAGCCTTCTTCAGGTGATTGGAATTTCGAACCGAACCCTTTATTTTGTCCACCAGGGTAGATTGTTCTAATTCCATGTGCCATGCCTCTTCTGGATGTCTCAGTTATTTCCCTTTAACTCTCCAAGTTTTGGTTCACCACTGCTGTAGCTAGGTATTGAACTCACAACTCTGGACACATGGCCCAGTGGATAAAGATGTTGGCTAGATCCAGTAACTAGACTCAAGGAGTTGTGAGTTCAATACCAGGCCACAGGAGAAAGGGAAATAACAGACATTCAGAAAAGGCATGGCACATGGAACTAGAACAATCTACCTCAGTGGATGAAATAAAAGGTATGGTTTGAAATTCCAATCATCTGAAGAATGACGGAGTGTACAATGTTGCGAATATGGCAATGAAGATGAGGATAACAGTCTGACTAATGTAAGTAATCATAATACCTCATCTTAGAGATATAGACTGATGCTGTTACCACAATGTTTGAAACAATCTATTCTTCAGCCTTCTGTAGGCGTATAAAGAAACCTTTGGTAATTTTAACCACTGTTTGATTTAGGTTGTGTTTCTCCTTCAAATGGGAGATGCCGATTCAAACCCTGATGGTATAGCATATTTTCATGAAAGTGGAGGCAGGTAATTTACACTGTTTATAAAAATAAGGCTACGACTTAAACATGTGTATCTACTAAATAATATTTGGTTTAGTAGCAGATATATATGATTATAAGGCTCTTTTGATCTTTATTCATTTCTACCAAACTCTCAGTTCTGTCTGGAATCATTTTCAAGATGAGGAACCAGTGGGCAAAAGTCTTACCCAACAACTTTTGTTGCTTTTTCTTTTGCTTTTGTTCAATCGAAAGTTTGGGAGAAATTAAAGTCCCAGAGAGCATCATAATCTCCAGTGTGTGGATGTCTATGTATGTATGTAGGCTTGCTTGCTTGATTGTGTGTTTTTATGTTTATGTGTGTCTGTCTCTGTGTTTCTGCATGTTTATGGGTGTGTGTGTGTCTCTCTCTCACTAACTCACTCACACACACTATTTATTCTATGAGATTAAAATAAAAATCGCTACACAATAGCTTTCATGTTTCAGCACTCAAAATGTTTCCTCAGGTGATAGTAAATAACTGGTGGGTAAAAAAATTATTTTTTAGCATAGGTCTGACACTTAATTGGTTAATCAAGGTAAACTCACAAGCCTCATTTTAATTTTGTTTTGTTATTTGCTTTTAAAATTTAATATTTTACTCACCAATTATATTAGCAATATAATAAATAATATTAAACTCTGTATTGAACCCTTTTTTAAAAATTAAATGCTACAGACAATGGAATTATACTCCATTTGTTCTTATCCCATATCTGACATATATATATATATATATATATATATATATATTATTATAAATTAATTGATTTAAAATATGTTTTTTTTTGTCCAACCATGTTTCAAAAATAGAAGCTAAAAACCCCGAATTTAATTTTGCAATTAAATTAAAGCATTAGTTCCATTTCATCTTCAAGCGAATTGCTTGAAGATGAAATGGAACTAATGCTTTTAATTTAATTGCAAAATTAAATTCGGGTTTTAGCTTCTATTTTTGAAACATGGTTGGAACTGTGTAAAAAAAAACCATATTTTAAATCAATTAATTTATAATAGTAATGCTCTGTAAATTTACATTGAGCACTATTTTGTAAAAATAAAAATATCTATAAGAACACCGGATTTTATATCTTACTGTTCTTTCTTTTTATTTTTATTTATATATATATATATATCTATATATATATATATTATGAAATGGACAAAGTCCGACAATTATTCTAAGACATTTTTTTGTTTATACATTTTTTTATAGATACAACTATTTAAGTAAATGTTGTTTAATACTGTTTATTATAAACAGAGCATTTACTTAAATATTTGTATCTAAAAAAGAATGTATGAACATAAAAATGTCTTAAAATATGTGTGTGTGTGTGTGCGCAGATATGTAAAAAAAATAGGAAAGAACACGCTAGGTAAATAATCCGGAGATCTTTAGTATTTTTTTTTTTTTTTTTTTTTTTAAACAGTGCTCCATACAGAAGTAGAGCATAAATTATAATTATTTTTTAAAAAATATGATTCCTTCACTACATAAGAGTTCTTTTTTTCCAAAAACAAGAACCGAAAACCTCAATATAATTATTGAAATTAAATTGAACTAAAGTATCAAGCCCTGTTTCATCCTCAGGTGAAAATTTAGGAATAACAAATCTTGAAATTTACACATCTTTACAAGCATGTCCATTCGCAAAATTAATTACTATGAAAACGGCTGGGGTGACCATTTTCATAAAGGGCCTAAGAGTTAATTTGTATCCATATATCACTCACCTTTGGAAAGCGGTCAAGCTGAGGTAGGGCCAGGGTGTCCATTTCAAAGCAAATGATGGCATTCATGTACGCACATCGTCTGGTCAGTCACAGCGAAAGATAGCTGTTGGCACCCCAATACATCATTAAGTGTCTAGAGAATTTTATTTATTTATTTTTTCTTCTTAAAGGGTTGTTTCGTACATAAATGCGTTGCACTGAACTACAATTTGTTTTTTTTTTTGGTTAAAGTAAATGTAATTTCTGTTAATATCTTCAGGTTCTCAAGATGACAGGATGAAATCTTGTCGAACTCTCTTCACTGAGTCTCAGTCTAACTCTCAATTCCCTGCAAGGTAAGTAGTCTATAATTATAAAGTTAGTGTCTCTCTAGAACAGTTGTTGCCAGTGACCATTTAATGAATAAAGCACAAAATGTCTAAATATGTCTCGGTCGTCATACTGTCAATAAAATATTTAACCATTTTAAAACTTTTTGAATGGTTGAAACTAATTAAAAATGTTGAAAAAAAAAAATGAAATGATGAAACTGCAACATTAAATGTGTATAAGCAAGAGTAAATTTAAAAAAAAAAAAAAGCATTTAATCTTAAAAAAAATTGCTGATTTTAATTTGGGTTGAATTTTGGAAAGCTTCAACTGATTTATATATTATAATTTTTGAAAAAAGTGGAGTGATGTAATTATTAACTAAAGTTTCCTTTCTTCTGTTGTGTAAAATGTCAAGATTTTCTTCAAAGCTGATTATCGTAAAACAATTCGGCAATTTTGGACTGTCATGACCACAAAAAATATGTTAAAAGGATAGTTTTTCCCTTGACACAGATAATAATTTAAACTACATTCGCTTTGCAGCAATGTTTATTGTTTGAAAAAGTGATGAGTAAAATTGTAATAAAACCTAAACATGATGAAATTGAATCTATAATTTTTCTTTTTGGTTCTTGAGAATTCACAGCAAAAATATTAAACACTATTATTAGATCTTTTTTTTTTTTTTTTTTTTTTTTACATGAATATTTTATATTTACAACATTCTAAAAAGTAATTCAATTAAAACTAATGCAATATTTATGATTTACCAGTTTATAAAGAAGTAAATATGAAAACAATTTTTCATTCATAAATTTATAAATATTTACTAAATTATTAAAATATGTGAACTGACTATAAGGAAATCCTTATTTTGTAAAGTTCAAATTGATTAACAATTAGCTGATATTTTGCCAACCTTTGCAATAAACAATAGTGTAAATAAACAGTCTAATAAATAGTGTTTATTATTATTTTTGTTGTCAGTACTCAAAAACAAAGAAAATGTATAAATTCACTTTCATATGTTTAGGTTTTATTACAATTCTAATCATTGCTTTTTAAAACAAACATTGCTGAGGAGTAAAGTTAGTTTAAATAATAGAAATGTCAAAGGAAAAAAAACCTTCCTTTTGACACTAACTGCATTTTTTTTTTTTTTTTTTTTTTTTTACCAAAGGTCCAACAATTCTTATTGATGGGGGTTCAGGGTTTTAATCAGAATTAAGTTACTAAAAACTGATTCAGTTGTTAAAGTCCAAGTAAAGTGTAATGAAGAGATAATGAAATTGAACATAGAATAGGCTGTGCAAGGACTAGTTACACACAAAACTGCAAGTTGCTGCAAAACCAAAACATTAAAAACTTGAAAATGATTGGATGGAACATATACAAATTTACTTGGAAAAATCCAGAAGATCATTTGGAGATCCCATGCAACATTTAACAAAATTCATGGATAACTGAGATCAATCTCTCTTAAGCTCAAACAAAAATGATTATGGTTTGCCAGCCACTGCCACCGAGTGGAGAGGGAAGTCTCCTCATTATTTCTAGGGCATCTTCTGGAAGTGTCTTTGCATAAAAATTGACCTTTCTTGGACACCATAGCTCAGGACTCGGGGTTGGATATTGGGGACCTGGGGAACAGCAATGCAGGACCAAACAGTGTGGAAAGGGATTGTCAATGGAGTTCCGACTAACCACAGAGGGATCGAACGATGATGACGATAAAGAAATATGAAGCAATAAAAGAGAGATTGAAAGAGAAAGAAAGAGATATAAAGCAATAAATGAGAGAGATGGAGATGGAGATGAATTTGCCGGCCACTGCTAACGAATGGACAGGGAAATCTTCCCATCTTTATTCCTATGGCATACTTCTGGAAGTGTCTTCTCACAAAAATTGACTTTCCCAGACACCATAGCTTGGTACTCAGGGTTGGACATTGGGTTTCTGGGGACAGCAATGGAGGACCGAACAGTGTGGAAAGGGATTATCAATGGAGTTCCAACCAACCATAGGGAGGTCGAAGAATGATGATGATGATGAAGCAATAAAAGAGATTGAAAGAGAATGAAAAAGATATAAAGCAATAAAAGGAAGGAAGGAAGTGAGTGAAGGAGTGAGTGAGTGAGTTTGCCGGCCACTGTCGCGGTGTGGGCAGAGAAATCATCCCATCCTTATTCCTATGGCATACTTCTGGAAGTGTCTTCTCACGAAAATTGACTTTCCTAGACACCATAATTCGGGACTCAGGGTTGGACATTGTGAATCTGGGGACAGTAATGCAGGACCGAACAGTGTGGAAAGGGATTGTCAATGGTGTTCTGACCAACCATAGGAAGGTCGAAGGATGATGATGAAAACCGTAACCTAATAACTCTCATCCTGTTCTTAAATGGCTTAATCAGATTGAGACTTTTATATGAATGCAATGCATGGCAACAAACGCGCTAAGAAATATCTAAACTGTCAGGTGCATACAAATGCTTTCTCAGACCAATAATTAAAAATGTCTTTGACTCAGTGAAGCATGTAGATCTCAGCTAGGACCATTCTTCATTAGACTTTGTGAAATGGTGCTACAGAAGCAAGCACTCATTGCCACTTTTGTGATGCCAACGAATATTCGTTGTCACTTTCATAATGCTTGTTGTAGTATAGACTTTGTAATCGCAGATACCACAATAGTATGCTGTTAAACATTACTGGTGTCAGATGCCTTCGAATATCACCTGCACTAATAGTACTGTAGCAGACCGTGGGTTTACATGTTAAATTAGGAACATGTGTGTGACTCCTGATAGAATAAAGTCCACTACAAGAATATAGCAGACTCAAGTTGAGTCCAACCAAAAAAAATGTAAAGAAAACAAAGAAGACCGATATATATGTACAAACAAGTATATGTATTAAACAACAGAATTTACAATGGACAAAGACATTAATGTGTGTGTTTGTGCATGAACGTAAAGAGTCTGTTTCAATGAATGTTCATATGTACGTGTATGTGTGTGTTTCTGTGTTTCATGTCATTTTCCCACGAGTGGACAAAACGCAAATCTCCACGAGAGATCACATTTTTAAATGTGTCTGCAGAAATGCAAAGTAAAAAAGAGGACTAGGCAGGTTCTCACCACATATATATATATATATATATATATATATATATATATATATATATATATATATACTCGGGAGAGTGTGCCCTAGTGAACACTTTGGACAATTAGGAAATTAAGGAAGAGTTAACTCTGACAGTACTTGCTTGGTAATACTCGCTTGGAAGTAACCACTGTATAATCAGAAAAGAGAAATAGTATAGTGAATAGAGTAGGGATAGCGATCCGAATAGTAATAGGGGACAGACAGAGTAGGGATAGCGATCCGAATAGTAATAGGGGACAGACAGAGTAGGAATGGATATCAATCAGACATCATGTGACTTCTTATGTGTTCCCCTATGGTCACATGATCTACTTAATTCAATAATGGGATCGCCTTTGTTTGCTCTCTGTCAATTTACGTTCAAACTCAAGTGTTTGCAGCAACACTTTATTCCTATATAACAAGAATCATAAGCAAAGAACTGAACCAGATAACAGAAACTGCATCACTTGAGGACTTTCAATAGCAGCAACAACTAAAATGGATAGCACATGTGACTTTAAGAGAGAATGACATAATCAAGATGCTGACATTCCATTCCACACATCCCCACAAACAGAAGGAAGGAAGGAGACCCCCATTAATAATGGAAAGAGCAACAGCTACTGGACTTGAGAAACCTATTTTCCTCAAAAACTGTTTTATAAATTTCAACCGACAACAGCACTGGCTGCTTTCTTGATGAATGCTGAACGTTTCTTTATAAGGAAATGGCTAATACTAGCAGTAGAGATGAGAACAGATACTACATTTTGATCTCAGCTTGATGGCCAGTGAATCAAAAAAGAAAATACCTCAAGTAGCATTGATTGATTGGTCAATGAATTCCAAATGTTTCCTTATAATACTATTACCATTACCACATAACTTTTTATGAAAAAATGGTGGTAAAAACAAATTTGTGGCAGTTTGTTCCAAGAAGGAAGTTCTTCAGAAGGAATAATTGTGTGCTGAAGATTTTTTTCCAGTTGCTGTCTGTGAGTAACAAGGAAGTTTTAGGGAAAATAGAAATAAAAAGGACACTTATACTTAGAATCAGAAAGAGACAAGCATCAGAGATGTGGTTCTACAGAAGAAGGCTGAGAATACCATGGATGGAGTATGTGAGCAATGAGGAAGTTTTAAGGAAAATGGAAACAAAAAGGACACTTATATTTAAATTCAGAAAGAGAAAATTGAAATTTCTAGCACACAAAAAATGATCAATTTTTAAAAATTTGTTGTTTTTTTTTTTTTTTTATTATATTAAGCCTTAAAATAATTATAACATTTTTATTGTTCTTGGTAAGAAATAAAATTACTTTTAAAGTTTTCATTATTTTAAGAATTAATTTTACATCTATCATTGAATTAAAATATATATGCACATATGGAAACACAAACACAATTTGCAATAGATATTTGTGTTAGGATTAATGTCTGGGAACAAACCTTGGGTAACAAGAAAAGAGCGTAAGCTGAAATGTACGTCCCTTTGTAAGTCATACAAATGATTCCTTCCATCCTTGAATTGAATAATTTTTTTTTTTTTTTTATAAATAAAAAACTTAGATTTGAATTTCGACCATTTAAATCTCAGACATTTATATAAATATATTATTTGAAGCGCGTACAGGCAGTAAGGGAATAAACTTTAGATTTCATGTAGCAGAATTACCTCCCTTGAAAGATGACGATTAAAAATTCCCGGAGATTGATTATCTGAATATTCTTTTAAAAGAACCAGAAATGGAACCTGATTCTGTAGAAGTTGTATTTTATATATATATATATATATATATATATATATATATAAATTGAAAAAAAAAATTTCAGCTTTTCACTAAAAACAATATTTGTTAATAAGTGGCAAGATTAATGAAAAAGCACTCAGTACAATTTTCCTAAAACAAAAATGTAGAGTAATTTAAGACATAAAATATTTTAAAAATCAACCTTTCTGTTACCATGGTTTTTACCAATCAGATATTGTCAGGCTATATATATATATATATATATATATATATATATATATATATATTGTGTGTATTTAGGTAGCATTTTTTTCATTCATACATGTTTCATTAAATAATGTAGACAAGTTTTGTCCATTTATTTTATGTAAATTCTTTTCATAACGTCTGATAAGCTTAATAATGTTATCATTTTAACGAAGAAAGAAAATCACAATATTGATACATATTTTTTTAATCCAATCTAAGCTTTCAAGCCATTATCAAAGATGACAATTACAGTACAATATATTAAGCAATACACGAACAAGAATGTGATGATGGTCTGTTTATGTTTACATGGATGATTTCCAAGCAACAATGAACACGTGCATATAAGATGCTGGAAGCGAAAATCGCACCGCAGCTTATGATGTCACACATGATCGCGCGAGGGTGAATTCGAGAAGTATTAAGTATGGGAACCCATTGGTATAAATGTTGGTATGAGGAACTTTATCAAGGCAATGTAGAATTTAATTTTTTAATAAAAAAAAAAAAAAATTCTAGAGTATTACTTGCTTATTTCTTTCTTTTTTTTCCCAGACTTTTGCATGACTCTGTGTCCTCAACATGTTTTGACTGACCATTCAACCACCTGATGAATATTCTCAAACTTAAGTCTTAAATGAATGACGTCCTTGCTTTTATACATAAACATGTACAACAAAATAAGTTTTACATTGTCTTAATAAAGTTCCTCAGAGGATGAAACACGTTAGCTAAGAATAGTTTTTCCTCTTGTCTCTTTTTATGTTTGTTCCTTTACAGATACACTTTATCTGAAAATAATTTACACACACACACACACGATGATGGGGCACATTTTAAATGCAAGTATCTTAGATTATAAAAATGACAGTATCAAATATATTTATGACATGACTGATATACAAGAGTTCAACATATTATCTAAGGTATCAATATTACACCCTGGATATGGTCATCACCACAAAAAGAATGTGCACAAGCTTGCTCTCTGATTTCAAATATTCCAATTTCTTTTGTAGTTCACAGCTGTCAACAAAAGAGATATCAGATACCTGTAGGATATATATATATATATATATATATATATATATATATATATATATATATATATGTGCGTGTGTGACAAACTGGAAAGGTTTTTTTTTTTTGTGATGCATTTAATCAGACTGGGCTTTGTTGACGTTGTCATGTCTACACATGCGCATGAAATGAGAGACGCAGATAGTTTCAAAACTATATATCACCATTCTTAGCAGATTTTTATATTGTCACAGTGTGGGATAATCAGGGACAAATTGATGGAAAGAAAAAAATACAGATGAATTTGGCTAGATGTACTTGTGTAAATGTGGCAACGTCAACAAAGCCGTATCCGATGAAATCCTAACGGATGAAGCACATCACAAGAAAACCTTTCCAGTTTGTCATATTTTTCTAAATACTGTTTGTTGATTATATAAAATTATATATCATTATTAAATGCAAATAGGAAATGCTGTTATTTTGGTTACCAATCATAATACTGTATTTGGTTTCAAATAACTTGAAAAATTATCTTCTGAGTCTTGTATGTGAAGTTATCTGCTAGGCTAATGTATTAGATGACTTTTACTGAACCGGACTCTCTTGTAAGATAATATTTAAATGTTAGAATGGGATGAGCAGAGAGGCTTATGTCATCAGATATGATATTTATTTTCAGACACAAGTAGTCAGAATAAATAAATTTCTTTATTTAAAAAAAAAAATGTGAGGGAACTGTTAATAGAAATTTGTCAATGTATTTAAGAAAAACATTTATTTTTTATTTTTTTTTATTTTTATTTTTTTTTATTTTTATTTTATTTAATTTTTTTTCAGTGGCTCTTTCCCTTTTAGTAGTAAAGTAAAATATGATGAAAGGAAAGCAACTGAAGATGAAGAAGAGACTGAAGACTTTCCTAGTTTGAAATTGATATCAGATGATGAAGAAGAGGATGACAAAAAAGAGGAGGATGACGAAAACAGTGAAAATGTATGGCTTTCCATTCTTCAATCTTGTTTCACTTCAAAGAAAGCTATTTTTTAAAATATTTTTATACATTCTTTTAACTAATATTTGTGATATATGAGAAGAACAAACAAAAAATCCTAATATGCGATTATGCTGTTTTAATGTTTAATGTCAACATTGGACGTTTCGGTCTAATAGACCATCTTCAGGACATATTCATAAAACATAATTAACATAGACCATATACAATTCAACATGAAAAAGATGGACATAAAAGCAATACCAATCCAAACAGATAACTGAAATCTTTTGTAAGATCAGCGTTCCGTTTAAATATGATCACGTGGGCGATGTTGTGAAATGTCCGATGTTGACATTAAACATTAAAACAGCAGAATCGCATATTAGGATTTTTGTTTGTTTTTTTTCAGTATATTTTTCTTCATACTGTCGGATCTATATCCATATATTTGCTATATATATATATATATATATATATATATATATATATATATATATACATACATACATGAGCTGTTAGGGGTCTGTAGGTTTTTCAATCAGCTGACTCCAAGTAGATCCCTGCCCTTCTCTTCACTTGTGCTATTGTTTTTGTGATGATCAGTGAAATAACGTATAGCATCTGTTTTAGATTCACTGTTGAGATGTGCAGGAGTAGCGTGCTTTCAATGCATTTCTTTCTCTTTGAATCCTATTCTCTTTTGATCAGATTGTCATTTTTTAAATGTATTACGGTGAACCACCAGTGTGTTCAGATTGTTATGCAGAATACCTCTGTGTTGTTCATATAATCGATATTTTGCCAATGTATATCAATGGGCATTTTGTGCAGTTTATTAGAAGAGCAATAAGACAAGATAACGATTGACATTGCATTTAAATTTTTGAACTTCAAAGTTAACTGGAAAGCATGGAGCTGCAAGAAAGTTCTGCAAGCAAAAAGTGTAAGAAAAGAAACTGTTAGCATAGAACATACAGTTACATCTGCATAATTCAATTGTAAATTGGTAAGACCTTGTTGCTAATCTATTACTGGGCTTAAATTCATCAGGTCTAGATATCATCGCAAAGAGTTCCTCGCAACAGTTACCATGAAAAGTATTTAGAGAAAAAAAAACAGGGGAAACTACTTGGTTTCAGTGAGAAAAAGAAAGAAGATAGATGTGAAGAGAGAAAGAATCAGATTAAGCCAATAAGGGTATATACTACACTTTGATCTCGAACAAAAGATTGAGAAGTGATTGTATCTTCTTGTTGTACCATACTAACAGGATGTGATACAAGGTCAGTTTAATGTGGGGCCAGATTTCAAAATAGTTCAGTTCCTGCACTGGCATAGTTATTAGTACTGATCCCACTTCTTTAATGCAATGAGTGAGTTACTGCCATGGGCAGCTGTTCCCCGAGACTGGGTACCTCTTAATAACATTTTCAGTTGTGTTCTGTCTGACAACAGACACAACTGAGAGATGAAATGTAGCCTAATCACTTGAGGGCAGACACTACACTTTTGCTCCCTGCCAAAAGATCAAGAACTGGTAACCATTGTGATAAAAGTGCAGTTTTTCAGACACACAGTATTGAATGACAGACACTAATTAAGACAGTTGCCAAAAATCCAGTTACCGTAAATAAAATAACATCGTCTGCTGAATTATTTTAAAATTATAAAGAGAAATCTTTGTAAGACGGAAGATTTGGCTTCAGTTAGAAAATGGAAGAAAGAAGAGAAGAAAGAAAAGATAGAAGTGTTTTATAGCTGTTTCAATGAAATGGAAAAAATTTTCAATTCCAAATCTTTTCATTTCTACCCACTTCTTAAAATAACAACCAGCATTCATATCTATGATTGTTATTGCAATATTTTATTAAAGTTGTTAAGTTCAAATATTTAACAATGTACTAGGGGAATTTCTATGGGTATTGTCGTAGAATTTGCTATGAGCTTATTCAATCATTAACTTAAGAATTAAGATTCATCAGAATCACAAAATAGGAAAATCGTGAAATATTCAAGGCTTAAAACTGGTATGAATTGAGTGGTATAATTCTTGGACATTTTTTTTTTTCTTTCATTTTTCACAGGATGAAGATGATGGCACTGAGGAGGAAGAAAGGAGTGAAGAAGATGATGATGACGATGATGACAACAACAACAAAGTATTTCCTAAGTTCAGACTGAAGTCTTCAGGGTAAGTTTCTTTATTCTTTGAAAAAATTAATTATCTGCAAGTGTTGTAGTTTAAGTAACTTTTAGGGTCTTCATTAAACCTTGTTGTGTAATTTGTGCTTTTTTTTATTTATTTATTTTTTTCTAACCACAAATCTCTTTCTCACATCCTCTGAGGTTGAATATTGAGTAACTTATGTTGTTAAAAAATAAAGGAAATTTTAAATCTTTTATTAGCTTTTCATCGGTGACTCTTTTAAATGTTTTTCCAATTCTTTTTAATCAGTTCAACTGAAGCAAGGTGATAATGTCCCTAAGATGCAAAGGGCTAATGGGAGTGAAAGAGAATGAGAAAACCTTAAACAGGAAACAAGGGATAAACCTATACTCTTGTCCAAAAAAACTGTGAGAGGGGGAGTGTAAACTGGACAATAGGCATACCTATCTATTCCTCTCGAGGAAAAAAACTAAGTGAATAAAATTTAAGAGTTTAGGTAAATGTGTTAGTAGTATAGTTGAATGAAGTAGACTTTAGAAAGAACTGAAATCTTAAACAGGAAACAAGGGATAAACCTCTACTCCTGTTCAAAAGACATGGGAGGAGTGTGAAACAATTGATAGGCAAACCTAGAGGATGGCGATTGTAATCCAGAAAGTGGATTTTGCGGACACTTTTGAAAAGTAAAAGGTACACTGAGCTAAGATAGCGTGTTCTGCAAAAAAATATTTTGCCTTTGGTCCCAGTAAACTATATCTTTTCGTAAAATTTAATGGCTGTATATTTCTGAATAAGAATCATAGACAAATCCATCTCGTTCTATTAAAGAGAAAAAATAATCTGTAAATAGAATTTCAGAGTTCAGGTAGTGACGTCGGATGTATAGTTGAAGTAGACTTTAGAATCAGATTAAACAGGAAACAAGGGATAAACCTCTACTCCTGTTCAAAAGACTGAATGAGAGGTGAACATGTCTACTGTCATCAATATAGATTAATTATTGGGGGGGGGGATCACTTTATTACTAGTAATAGAAAATCAGTCCTCTGCCTTTTTATGCTCAAGATAAGCCTATATTAATATGCTGGATTATGTTAATTCATTGGACATTTATTGATCAAACAGTTAAACTCTCAGTTGAAATCAGTCCACTGTTATCACACTTCCTAGTATCTTCCTAGTTTCCTTTCAAGCCTTTTGCTTTTAGTCATGTGGAAAGTTAACATTTGATTGTATCATTATTTTCTCTGCTAGTTACATGTGCTAACTATTCTGTTATTGCTGCTGTTGAAAGTGTCGACTTTTTTTTTTTTTTTTTTTTTTTTTTGGCAATGGTCTTCATTTGGGATTTTGTAGCCCTAATCCATTGGATTCGCTGAAGAATTGTCTTATTTAATATTTAAAGGATTAATTCATTTGATGCTCCAGATTTAGATCTCAATGAATCAAAATATATTGTTCTACCCACCAAGTCTGCTTATTACCACGTCACGGTGATATACCATTTCTTATATAATCACGGAAATTGTGCCATGTTGAGTTTGGTCAGTACTTAGATGGGTGACCACTTGGAAATAACAGGTGCTGTAAGCTGAGATGTACGGAGCATGTAATCATTATCTAAAAAGAAAAAAAAATTCTTGCACTCTAGAAAATATTTCCTGGCTTTAAATAACCTGCAATGAATTGATAAGACTTAATTAATACAAAACAAAATAATAAGCAAAAACTCTATCACCTGTAATGATTGCCACAAAGAATACATGGGAGAAACCTTAAGGAATTTAAACAAAAGAGTATATGCACAAAAATGGTATCTTTTACAAAACAACACACTTAACCCTTTGAGCTGTGTGTTCCTGAACAACTTTAACCCTTCTGTCTGAGATCCTGAGTCAAAATTCGCAAATAATTGGTATGTAATGTTTCATGGTAGATATAAAAATAGTTACAAGTGTTTACCCACTGTTCAACCGGTAGCTTGTCTTCAATTCATTTTTCTCTACCACTGATAAAGCCGTAGTCAGGTATGAAAAGGGTTAATGCATTAATTGCTCACCATAATGAGTCTGATCACAATTTTATTTAAAAAAAACCCCAAAAAACCTGCTACTTTAATTAAAAGAGAAAACAATTTATGAAATCAAATGTATAGCGTGATTTAAATGCTACATCATCCACAGTAAATTTATGTCCAGTTTCTTACATTTTATTTTTCTTGGCAGAAAATTTCTCTGACATTCAGGCCCGTAAATGTTGTTTAATACTGTTTATTATAAACAGAGCATTTACTTAAATATTTGTATCTATAAAAAGAACATATAAACATAAAAAAATGTCTTAAAATAATTGTTGGACTTTGTCCATTTCATAATATATATATATATATATATATATATTTTATATGCACAGTACTTAGTGGAAAGCGCTCAATATCATTGATAGAGCTAATATATTCAGGTGTATGGATATGAGTTTGTGACCCTTTTTACGTGTGTCTGTATGAAAGTGTCATCTCAAACAAACACAGAAGTAGATTTCTCCTCCCACCACTAAACGGTCGAACACACATAAATAAATCCAATTTTAAAAAGTAAACCAGTTTGTCTTATGATCGCAAATTGAACTTTTAAAAGGTTATCTTAAATATTAATGCAATACATAAATGCAGTGATTGATTTGAGTTCTGTCGTTTATTGTTGCATATAGCATCTCCTCCTCCATACCTATTGTGATGAAGGCCCTATCAAGAGCCCTCTGCAAGAACTAGCTAGATGCTGCCCAATAGGGCTGCTTTTAAGCAGATGAGACAAAGTGGAAAATTGTTAATCAACGACGTGCTTTGCCAGAGAAAAAAAGCCTAGCTTATGTTCTCTTTGGCGTCATCAGCTCAACTAAAAATTAACGTTTTTTTTTTTTTTTTCTTTTTCCCAGGAAAATTCGAAAAGAATTTGTAGATGATGAAGCCGAACTTTCAGGTATGTTTTGATTTTTCTTTATATCCTTCTTGTCCACGTGGTGCTTTGGGGTGCCTTCTGGATTAGACCACGAACCTACTCCCTATTGTTGCGATTCAAGATTTGGGCAGACATTGATTCTAGTGGAATTGTTTTTCTGCTTTGTTCGTATATATTACCAAAAGGCACAATGATTTAGTCTTCTCACTGCCCTTGCCGGGATTGCTTCAAATTGATTCAAGCCTCCTGAATAATATCTTTAACCAAAGCCTGCAAAAGCTCATGTATCTCTATTAAACTGTGTTTACCTTCCCTTTTCCCCGCTTGCTGACTGATGGAAAGCTTCCTTAATGAGGTATTAATGACCTTATCTCTTTGCTTATCTCTTTCCTCCATTTTTAGAAAATAACACCTCTTACTTATTTCCATGGAAACTACAAAAGATACAGGAAACGTTATTTTTGCACATTTTTTTGTGGATATGTTAATCATGCATTTTCAGTGATCAATTGCACTATATCCAGGTAAATGTTTTTCTGCAGGGATTAAAATTCATGCAAAAAAACTTTACACTGTACATGAGTATTATATGGTATATAAATATAAAATAAATATAAAGTAATATAAAAAATTTAAAATAAATATTATTGAACAACCAGTACATTTCTATTATGATTAATATTTCTTGATAATATTAAGTTTATCTCAATGTATATTTACTTTATTCAAAAAATGATATTTACTGAAATTTACTAATATAAAAAAAATATGAAATTTATATTTTAATTTTATATCATAATATTTCAGTTGGTACATAGTAACTTTTTTATTTATTAGGGTTATTTTTATATGACAGTTTAAATTATCCATGAGATAGTTGTCTTACACGTTAATGTGTAATAGTCATGCTGGGTTAGTGAGTTGACAGGCATTTTATGATTGATACTGACGTGTTGTGTTTACAGTCCAAGGGAGATAACTTATCATTAACCCATTGATTTCTATACTCTTATGAAAGAGATTTTAATTGTATAGTAGTTTCATGCGGTACCATCTGGCAGAATGAACGTTATCTGTCTCTCTGATTTTGTGCATTCATTTCATTTTTAAGACAATAACTGGCAATGAGAAGATTATAATGCTGAATTAAGTAACAAATTAATTAACAAACCTCACACACACACACACACACACACACACACAAAAAAAAGGAAAGTATTATGACCCCGGATTTTTCGTTAATACAAAAAAAAACAAAAAAAACACCCCAAAAAACTACTATGTCACTTCCAGGTTTTGAAAATTTCATTGTCCGTGGACAAGAACATACAGCCAGGACAAGATGGAAAAAAAAATGGATTTTCAAGCTGGATAACCTTTTTATAGCTCTGGATATAAACACCGACATATGTAAAAAAAAAAAAAAAAAAAAAAAAAACTCTTAAATTATGACGGTAATGACATAATGGAAATCTTTGATGCCATGACAGACACTACAGAAAGGCATTAATTCGATGTCAGAAGGCGGAAATCCAACACCGAATGAATATGATGTATTAAAAAGTCTTTCAATAAATCATTTCATACTGAAAATAAACACAGTTTATGAAAACTTTCAATTTTCGTCAGTTAAAACAAAAAGAAAAAAATGAAAGGGTGGGCCTGTACCACATTCGGTTATGCACAGCTGTGGCAAACTGCAGATTCCACAACATAGAAGATGAAATCCTGGGACAAATAATATTAGAATGCATGTCACAAAAACTTCGGTGAAAAGTTCTAAAAGACAATTTAACACTAACCCAGCTACTTGACGAGGCTCGGGGTATTGAACTCGCTGAAAGCCGTGTGGCCATGATAGAAAGCAGAACCAGCTCACCAAGTACTGAAGAAATACTAGCTATCCAAGGCCGAAACACACCCAAGTCAGGAAACTCAGAAACCAACCAACAGAGACCTCACTGCCCAGAATGTCACCATAACAGCACAAGGAGCTCTCATTTAAGGGCACAAAACACAAAACAGAAATTTACACACTCGCCAAAAAAATAACAACAAACGCTGCATTTTCTGCATTTCCCCACAACCTGACCCCAGATTGGATTGTCCTGCAAGTGGGGAAATGTGTAACAATTGTAAAAAAAATTGGGAGCTTTGCTCAGGCATGTTTATCTGGTTTGAAGGTAAGACAGATTCAGTTTTCACCTCCATCACACCCATCTCAATCCAAAAATGAATGGCTGTTCTCAGTCAATGTTCTCTCAGCACCATCTCCGTCAATAACCTTACCCAGAATTATGGCATCTATCAACAACAAAAAAAAATCATTATTATTGACACAGGTGCCTCAGTCAATATTATGGGAAAATCGGAATATGAATCACTTGGGCGTATGACACCCTTACTCAAAAAGCCGGTACCCCAAATTTATGCCTTTAACCAACATACTCCCCTTCCAGTTTGTGGATTTTTCAAAACAAAAATTAGCCACAAAACATCAGCAGTTGTGGCTATTTTTTATGTGTTAAAATACAAATGGATGTTCAAACTTGACGAGCAGTAAAACTGCTCAACAACTAAACCTAATCCATTCTTCGCTACAGACAGGCCAAAAGACATACCTGAACAATTCCCTCACTTATTTGATGGGAAAATGGGTTGCGTCAAGAACTGCAAAGTCACCCTCCACAATGACAGATCCATAACTTCAGTTGCTCAAACACATCGTCGTATTCCCTTCCATGTCCGAAAAGATGTAGAAAAGGAGTTAGAAAGATTGGAGAACCTGGACATTATTGAAAAGGTCGAAGGTCAAATACCATAGGTCAGCCCCATAGTTACTGTTCCTAAAACAGGTGGAGTGTGCCTTTGCATAGACATGTGGGAAGCAAATCGTACAATAACATGAATCAAACACCCAATGCCAACTATTGACGATCTGATAGCGGATTTGAATGGTGCAACAGTCTTTGGCAAATTTGACATGAGCAATGTATACCACCAATTAGAACTTGAAGCCAGCAGGTACATAATAACTTTCACCACACATGTAGGTCTCAGAAGATCCAAAAGACTGCTATTTGGAGTCAATGCAGCAGCTGAGTTATTCCAGAATGCCATATTAGAACTTCCGAGTGATATCTCATGAACAAAAAACCTGTCTGATGATATCATTGTATATGGAACAAACCAAAAAAGAACATGGTAAAAATCCGAGACACACTTTAAAGAGACTTGATGAAAGTGGGGCCAAACTTAACAAAGAAAAATATCTCTTTGTTAAAACATTAAAATTCTGTGGCCATGTATTTGGAGAGAATGGGATCTCTCCAGATTCAGTGACTATCTGTGACGCTCCTCCACCAGCATTATTGACTGAAATCTGGTCATTCCACAATATGTTACCAGATTCATCCCAGGAAGAACCACCATCACAGAACCTCTAAGGAATCTGATAAAAAAAGTCCACAGTCTGTAAATGGGTGGGGGGAGCAAATAAAATACTTTCAATAAGCTGAAGGAGACACTCACCAGTAGTAAGGTGATGTCATATTTTGACCCCCACAAACCAACAGAAATCTGGTGGATGCCAGCCCTTTAGGACTAGGAGCAATTCTTATGCAAGAAGGTCACCCCATCTGCTATGCAAGTAGAGCTCTAACAGAAACAGAACAAAATACTCCCAGACTGATAGAGAATACCTAGAAATTGTATATGGAGTGAGTTGAGCATTTCGACCTTTATCTGTTTGGGGCACATTTTACAGTTACCACAGGCCATTCATAGGAATAATGTTGTCCTGGGTATGACTATAAACTACATCTGCGTCCTGGGTAAGATGATAAACTACGTCCAGGAGCAAGGCCTCTGATCAGGAGGTTTTGAGGAGTGTGGAACCACCTCTTAATTGCTGGTGTTCCCAGGTCCACCCCGAGCTTGGGTAGTAGCACCTGTTAGGGTCCTAGCTGTAGGCAAATAGTTAACTCCCAAACTGGGGCCAAAATAATCAAAATGTAAAAATAGTTTTAATACCAGAAATACTTTGTAAAAAAAAAAAATATTAATAGCTATACCTTATTTTTGTAGGAAAATAATATTACCAGCAATAAAAATTGTCAGCATTAAATAACTCATTGTGGTTGATATGTCGTAAAACAAACCAAACCTAATCATAGGAATAATGAACAGAAAAAAAACCCACCATAGCCAGGCTAGAGAGATGGCACCTACGCCATACAGCATGGATCTGATATACAGACCTGGACGCAATGAAAATAACCCTACTGACTACATCAGCAGACATCCCCACGAAATACAGAAGCATGACAATGCAGGAGAAGCATATATTGCATATATAGCAATGAATGCAATCCCCAAATCTCTGACTTTGACAGAAGTAAAGTCTGCAACTGGGAAAGACCTACAGCTCCAAAAAGTAATGCAAGCTATACAAAATGGCCACTGGATAGACCCAGACATAAAGGACTTTAAAAAATTCAATGATGAGTTGTCCATCTATGATAGGCTTATCCTCAGGCAAAACTGGGTAATCACACCTGAAACAGCGTCGGAAGACTATAACTATTGCCCACCAGGCCCACAAAGGCATAATCAAAACGAAACAATGTATCAGAGAAAAGGTGTGGTTTTTATAGGCATTGATAGGTTTGTAGAGGATACAGTAAAATCCTGCATACCATGCCTGGCATCTCATCCAGGCTGCAGCCAACGTGAACCCCTACAGCCCACACCACTACCACCAGAACCATGGAGGTCCCTTGCAATTGATCTTGCTAGCCCTTTTCCCTCAGGTCACTACTTTACTTGTAGTCATAGATGAATACAGCCGTTTCCCTGAGTTAGAAATAATCTCATCCACCTCAACAAGAGCAGTCCTGTCAAGACTTGAAGCCATCTTCTCACGTCAAGGAATCCCTACCTCAATCAAGACAGACATTGGTCCTCCATTTAATGGGGAAGAGTTTTCTGAAGCTATGCAAGAGATCGGGATACAACACAGAAAAATAACACCTCTCTGGCTAGAGGCAAATGGGGAGGTGGAATGTTTCAATGCAAAAAAATTATGTCATGTGTAACTGAAGGTGCACACTCATGGAAATCTCAACTACCCACATTTCTTTGTATGTATAGGGGCACCCTCCCCCATACTTTGACAAAAATGTCCCCATTTAAGGCTCTCACAGATAGGAAAATGAAAATCGGCTTACCTAGCATACCATCTCAAGCCCCAACCCGAAACAACACACATGAAAAACAAAAAAAAATCTGTGAAAATGATTACATCACTAAACAGATGTGTGAATGGAAAAGAAAAACCTGTCTCCCAACACTTTAACCTGGCAACGTTGTCCTAGTAAAACAACAACAACAACAAAAAAACAAACTAAAACCACCCTTCCTCCCTAGTTACGTAATAACTAAAACCACCCTTCCTCCCTAGTTACGTAATAACTAAAACCACCCTTCCTCCCTAGTTACGTAATAACTAAAACGACCCTTTTCCTCCCCTGCCTTACACAATAACTAAAACGACCCTTTTCTCTCCCCTGCCTTACACAATAACTAAAACGACCCTTTTCTCTCCCCTGCCTTACACAATAACTAAAACGACCCTTTTCTCTCCCCTGCCTTACACAATAACTAAAACGACCCTTTTCTCTCCCTGCCTTACACAATAACTAAAACGACCCTTTTCTCTCCCCTGCCTTACACGATAACTAAAACGACCCTTTTCTCTCCCCTGCCTTATACAATAACTAAAACGACCCTTTTCTCTCCCCTGCCTTATACAATAACTAAAACGACCCTTTTCTCTCCCCTGCCTTACACGATAACTAAAACGACCCTTTTCTCTCCCCTGCCTTACACAATAACTAAAACGACCCTTTTCTCTCCCCTGCCTTACACAATAACTAAAACGACCCTTTTCTCTCCCCTGCCTTACACAATAACTTAAACCACCCTTTTCCTCCATGCCTTACATAATAACACAAAAGAAAGGCAGTATGATAACATAACGTGGCCAAAATAGCATTACACGGAACTCATCTCATTTTAAACCCATAAAAGGTTTATCACCTGCTTGTTTGGAAGGAGAAAATAATGGCACAATAGATGCTGACAGTTCTTGCCATTCAGCCCACATACTGTTTTCAGCTGAAACATGTATTGACACCACACCTACATCATCACCAATCATCACCCCTTTGCTGGAAACAGATCTCCTCACCTGAAACCCGTAGGTTTGTCCCAAGACTACACTCCAGACCACAACGCCAAAGAAAACCCCCTTACTTACCTAAAGGACTATATAATTTGAAACCCTTATCTAAAGTAAGGGAGGATTGTTGTGTTTACAGTCCAAGGGAAATAACTTACCATTAACCCTTTGATTTCTATACTCTTATGAAAAACGAGATTTTAATTGTATAGTAGTTTCCTGTTGTACCCGCTGGGCAGAATAAATGTTGTTATCCATCTCTCCGATTTTGTGCATTCATTTTTAAGACACAATAGCATGGCTATATTATTTTCTTTTATCTTTTTTTGTTTCAGGAAGTGAATTCGATAGTGATGAAAATGATAATCTGAATGATGAGTTTGATGTAATGGATGAAGAAGAAGGGGATCAGGATGTGAACTTAACTGAAGATCAACTTCGGAATCAAGTGGGACGAGTGCATTTGTAAGATTCTGCCTACTTTTTATTTATGTTGAATAATTTCCTGTCTACGGTTTTAACATTTTTAGTGTCTGTTTTTCTACTCTTGTCGTGTGTGTGTGTGTATGTATATATATATATATATATATATATATATATATATATATATATATATATATATATATAGTGGCAGTTGACTTGTTATCACACAAGATTCTTGCTTATTCGGTATATAGTGCCTAGAAAATTTAACAGGGAATCAATGGATTGTTAAAGACCTGGCATGACAATGAAGATGACTTCTAAATCTTTCTCTCATATATATATATATATAATATTAGTGGTAAATATACACATACATATGCAAAATATATAAATATATATACATAGATGCATACACATACATATATATTTTTTGAATAGAAAATTCCAAGAGGATAGAATCCAGGTAGAACTCAATGTCCAGGACAGAGTAAGGATATAATAAAAAGGCTTAAACACTAATATTCGATGGTCATAATTTATTCCATTGGAATCGTAAATACGATCCAGTTCATCAGACCGACAAATTCAAAAAGAAAACAACTTCGGAAATAAAAATAGAATTTAGAGAGAGTGTAAGTATGAGAGTGTGGGACGAATGTTAGAGCTAAAGAGAGGGGTAACAGACGAGAGAAGGTGGGAGATTAAAACTTAACAGAGAGAAGTTTTAGAGAGGTGAGTTGAAGACAGTTTAAGTGAGAGAAATATGAATGTTGTCGGATGTCTAATACATTAAGGATGTAAACAGAAAGGATACATTTTGTGGTGACATACACACACAATAGATGATCTAATCTTAAAGATCAGAGGGAGGGAGAGGAAAAGAAAAGAAAAAGGGGTGGTGGAGGGAGATGGGGCGAGGGGAAACTAAAACTGAAGGGCATTTACTGAAAGGGCCGCTGTGCAATTAAGTAAATTTGACAAAATTAATATCGACTACAGGTTACAAATCAAATATAAACATATAAAAAATAAATATAACGATTATCTGATCTAGCAAGGACATATATTTTTATATTCAAAAACACATGCGTATACACACATACACAATAACATATACACATACATACATACATGCATATAGGCGTACCCACATACACACACACACATATATATATATATATACACACACACACACATATATATATATATATATATATATATATATATATAAAGATTAAAACGATAACATGTAAAAAATTAAATGCTATGGACAGTGTAATTATACTCCGTTTGTTCTTATACCTGCTGATATATATATATATATATATATATATATATATATATAAAAATTATGCAATGATCAGTTTTCAATCGTCACCTGACAATTACATTGTGCATTAAACTGTGTTTTGCTACCGTTTTTGTTTTTTTGGTGTTTGGGAGATATATATATATATATATAATCTATATATATATATATACTTGGGCAGTAATCTTTTAAACATCTTTTGTTAAATATAGCAGACAAAAAAATTTTAATGATTTTTTTTTTTTTTGTTTTTGTTTTTGTTTTTTCACCCTTATATTTTTTCATAAAAATTATGAATGCTGGAAAATCTAAAAAAAAATTAAATTTTCCTTATTTGCCACATTTGATGAAAGATGTTTTTAAGCAATTAATGGATAAAATTATGTACAAAAAATATTTAGATTTCAGCATTAAATAACCCATAGTGGTGTTAGAAGAAAGGCCAAGCCTAGTGGCCAATGTCTGGACAGAGAAAGATGAAAAAAGCTGTTGCAGCTTCCTTTTATTCACTCTTGCAAGCATTTCTCATTGGTCCCTCAGTAGCCTAACATGATGTCTATTTTGGGAAATAAGTGTGGCATGCAGATTTTAATTTGCACTAAACTCCACAATTGCTTCTGTTGATCCATGTTTGTTTTAGTAAAAATATGGAAAATTATCATTTTTAATATAAAATATGAAAATTTGCAAGCTAATTTCACAGCTTGTGACACAAAAATTGCAATATGGAGACCAAATCACTGTAGAAAGATTTGACTTTGCTGAATCTTGAAAATAAACGGTCAAATGTTACTTTTATTTATTCATTTATTTTGCTTTGTAGGAAAAACATGATTGATGAGGACAAGCGAGAAGTGATGCGTTTACAGGAAATGTATCTTCCTGATGGGGACCTTTTTTCTGAAGGTCATGGCAGGACAAGGCGATTCCGATGGAAGAATTTAGGTGAGTTTCAGTTTTGGAATTTTTATTTTCTACTAACAAAATAGGATAATCTTTAACCTTTGTGCCATTTTTTTGTAGGCACGAAAGTTAAAGATTGCGCAAAATAGTAAATATTACATTGAGTCATACGTACTGCAATTTCTTGAAAATATTATGCATTTTTTTTTTTTTTTTTTTTTTTTTGTAAATTACAGGTGATAGGTGTGCGTATTACAAATAGGTTTAAACAAAAATATTTCTTTTGTTATTGATTTATTAAATATGTACTTGTTCTAAAATAAAGATATTATCCCAATTTTCATTTTAAATCCAACAACAATAACTGTAACTTTTTCTGTCAGTAAATTTATGTTTATCAGTAACTGCATTTTTTATTTGGTGAAAAAATCAAAAAAAATCTATAAAATGACCAATTTCGAAGAAAAGAAGATATTAAGTTAACAGTTTATTGAAATTTTAATTTTCATCATCTTCACTTTCTATTATAGAATCAATATCTAAATTGTCATTAAACAAATTATCATTCATGGTATAATCTTCGTCCTGTTCAAAATTATCTTCGGCCTCTTCACTCTCTTGCCAAAGGATGTCATCTTCAGAGCCATCCATGGTTGTTGGGAGACAATACTTCTTGTTATATTAATCAGGAAAACTGCATCGTAATTTTCAACATTATTTTTAACTGCTTAGTTTCGATTTTATTCTTAATGTCAAGGTCAACAAAATGTCATATATATATATATATATATATATATATATATATATATATATATATATATATATATATTTTTTTTTTTTTTTTTTTTTGATAAAATTTATAGATGCGTATTATACATAGGGATAGATATATTTCTTAATTTTTAGATCATTTGTTGGGGTGTGTATTATTTTCAAGAAATTATGGTAATTTCTGTTTTTGGGAACCAATTGTAATGACAAATGTATCATCCTAACTACTCATCATATGTGGCAGTTAAGAATTAATTTGGAGTTTTGCATGGCAGTGGCAGCATACATAGGGGATTAACCTCTTCCCTGCCAATTATCTTTGGGGAAAACATTTCAGTTTCTGACAAATTTTTTTTATTTGTTTTTGATGTATTAACTAAGAAACTGAGGCACCTTGACATACTCATGTGATGGCTAACATCTGTACCAGATGTAGGAGTTGACAATTGGACTTGTTTCAAGATGACACGGGCATAAAAAGAATCAAGATTGTTGTATAAACATGTCTTACTGGTTTTTGAACATTATGCTTGGGATGTGTTTATTTGTGTGTGCCTGAAAAAGATACTTTTGGTGAAAATGTATATGCACGTCTATGCCAGGGAAGGGGTTAAAGGGAAAACTTTGCCCTCTTCTATGACAATAGTAAATTGCATACAGCAAGAATAATGCAGGAAAATGCTTTGAAACTAGGTTGGTCTGTTTTATTCCACCTGCCATATTCATCTATTTTTTTTTTTTTATTTATTTATTTTATTAGAGAAAGTTTTCCCTATCAAAGCATTTTGCAATGACTGAAAAAGAAGATAATCAGTTGGTGCAATCATCAGTTGGTGAATGAAACATTGACTATTGAGATATAAAGCAAATGGTGATGATTCGTCCCAGGGGATGTGGCATGGTTAGGGTCATCACCATTTCCTTCATATCTCAATAGTAAGAAGGATGTTTCATTCATGAACTGATGATTGCACCAACTGATTATCTTCTTTTTCAGTCATTGCAAAATTGCTTTGATAGGAAAACTTTCTCTAATAAAAAAAAAAAAAAAAGTTCAAAGTTTGTTGAAATTTTTTTACATCAAAACCTGCAGAATTTTATTCAAAAGTTATCAAAGACCTACCTGCTAATTGGCAACAAGTCATTATAAATAGTTAATGTATCAAATAAAATGTAATTGTATTTATTGTTAAGAATAAAACTGATAACCAATATGGAAATTATTTAGGGCACAGACTAATACATGCTGCATTTTTTCTTATAAAATATCGCCCATTTGTGTCTTATAAATCAAAGGTTAGTGACAGGGGTCTAATTATTACATTCTAAATAGTTATCATAAATTTGGTACTTCTCGGTCTGTAATAAATTTGTTATGATTAGTCAGGTTTTCATACTAAAATATGCTATTCAGTGTGTAAAACTGGGGATAGTGGGGAGGGCTATGAATACACTTTTTTCCCAATTTCTTCCTTCCAAATTGGGGGAGAGTGTCTTATGCATCGGAGCATCTTAATCAGCGAAATATGTTACTTATCAATCTGCTTATGGTGTTGTATAACGCCCTGGTGGAGGTGCTTTCATCTCAGCTGACAATCGCTAATTGTTTTGGTTCAGCAATGAAAGACTTCAAACACAGAATGTTAACTATTTTTATTAATCATGTTGACATGTGCATTGACTATCCAGTGGGTTGAATAACTGGGGAGCTGTTTCAGACACAAAAGAGAACACGTCTACATTGCTTGACGGGTAAGAACCAATATCTCTTTCCCAAGCTTGCTCAGCCAATCAGAATTGACTTCCTTATTATGGCTTACATCTGACCCCAAATGTCAACCTCCGGAAGTCGGAGCTGCGATACACTTCTAAAAATAATAGTCTGCTAAACTATTATTTAACAATAGTTGCAAAATGTATAAATACAGGGTTGCTCAGCTCTTTGAGGACATTTGCATGAATTTAGTAAAAGGCACAAAAGCCATGAAAGAAGAGCTTAATTTGAGACAAAATTGGCATGAATAATCTTGCAATTCTTCTTGATGCCTCTACTTAAGGAATCTGCTGAAGACTGCTTCAATACAATATCTAAAATATTGATAAATCGGAAGTTCTTTGTTTAGCAGCATATCAACACATTATGGGACATTTAATGCCAAAATTTAATTTTCTTTGGAACATTTAGTAATTTCTTTTCTAAAATATATTGCTGGCATTTATACTATAATAATTTATTTTTATACTTTCATAGTGTTCAGAAATGCTGTTGTGTTAATTATGGCAGACTTGAGAGATTTTATAGTGTTATGAGGTTGTTGATTCATTTCCCTCTCTACCATATCCCATATGTAGTAGTCCAACGAATTCTGGTCCGGAGAGCTAGCAGCCCATATGTTTGGAGTGATCTTATTCTGGAGATAACTCTTCCATTCTTGAGACAACTTGGCTTTTCAAACTTTGACGATAAATAACTGTGCAATTTTCCGGAAGTGAGCAATCTTGAAATCTCTGTGCTTGGCAATGGTTACAGGGTGCTTTTTCCAGGGTAGTGGAGTTGGAGTTGGAAGCAATTGTATCTGTGTGTTTGCTTCTCTCTCTCCCTCTCTCTGCCTGTCTCCCCTCTCTCTGCCTGTCTCCCCCTCTGCCCCCTGTCTCCCCCTCTGCCTCTCCCCCCTCTCTCTCTCTCTGTCTCCCCCCTCTCTCTCTCCCTGCCCTCTCTCCCTGTCTCCCCTCTCTCTCTCTCTCTGCCCCTGCCTCTCTCTCTGTCTCCCCTCTCTCTCTCCCTGTCTCCCCTCTCTCCCCTCCTGTCTCCCCCTCTCTCTCTCTGCCTGTCTCCTCTCTGCCTGTCTCCCCCTCTCTGCCTGTCTCCCCCTCCTCTCCTGTCTCTCTCCCCTCTCTCTCTCTGCCTGTCTCCCCCTCTCTCTCTGCCTGTCCCCCCTCTCTCTCTGCCGTCTCCCTCCCCCTCTCTCTGCCTGTCTCCCCCCTGCTCTCTCGCCCCCCTCTCTCTCTCTCTGCCTGTCTCCCCCTCTCTCTCTCTGCCTGTCTCCCCCTCTGCCTGTCTCCCCCTCTCTCTGCCTGTCTCCCCTCTCTCTCTGCCTGTCTCCTGTCTCCCCTCTCTCTCTGCCTGTCTCCCCCCTCTCTCTCTGCCTGCCTCCCCTGCCTGTCTCCCCCCTCTCCTCTGCCTGTCTCCTGCCTGCCTGCCTCCCCCCTCTCTGCCTGCCTGCCTGCCCCCCCCTATCTCTGCCTGCCTGCCTCCCCCCCCCCCCCCCTCATAATGTTGCATAAGGCTGTGTTGGACTGGACTGTTTCCAAAATTGAAATGGAAATTTGCAAAGTGTTATTATTATTTTTAATAAATCTTTTTAAATGTTTTTGTTTTATTTAATTTCTTTTTAGATGATAATTCACAGCAAGACATGTTTAACACTGAGTCAGAAACTGAAGAGAAAGAGGAAGAAGAACCTGATGAATTGAAATGGCGAATCGAGAGATTTGAACGCGAAAAATGGATAAATGAACAAGAAGTAAACATTGAATATTTACTTTAACTTTTATTATTCCAATTTCTACTTAGAAGTGAAAGTTTTTTTGCTTTTTGTATAACAAATTTATGCTCGATTTGTCAATGTTTAACGTACATGTCCATAAAGAACAGTGTGTCAGATGATGGTTATTTCCTTAACACTGATAACATCAAGAAGTCTGCAGTAATATCAGTCTGGGCAAGGGCAATCCCAGCATGCAGCACTTTGGAAGGTGTTTGAAAACCACGCCATGGGTTGACCCAAGCCTTGTGAGTTAAAGTGGGTAGACTAAACTTTTCAGGAGCTGTTGATAGTAGTTTTAGCATAGTCACAAGTCATCGTGTTTGAGTGTGCTGGCCTTGTTCAGACTGTTGTTGCCGCTAGATAATGCACCCTCTCCCAGAAACTGTAACTAAGGTCTGCCCAGCATGGTTGCAGTATAAACTGCAGGTGGGCTTTGTGGGTGTTGAACAAACACCAATGTGTTCGAGCAGGCTCCTGTAATAGGGATTAGCTAGCTGCCCTAGGCATCCTTGGATAAGAACAGCCAACCATTTTTTGACTTGTGGACTTTGAAAAAAATTAAAACATGTTTTTTTTTTTTTTTTTTCTTCAGGTGCAAGAAAAGAAACATGAAGAAGAGAGTTCATTTTTCAAGTTTGGAAGAATTTTTTTAAAGAAAAAAAAAAAAAAAAAAGTTTTTTTTTTTTTTAATTTCTAAGACTGAGTAATTTCATAATTCTATACCGTTTTTTAAATAAAAGTATTTTTCTTTCCTCAAAAGAACATCACAGGCAAAGAAAAAAAAAGAGCATTATCCTACCAGAATATATATATATATATATATATATATACACACACACACACACACATATATATATATATATATATATATATATATATATATATATATATATATATATATACATTGATTAGGTAACTTGTATAGGTAACTTATTAATAGAATTGGCATGTAAGGTAATTAAGAAATAATTTATTCTTGAAAAAAAAAATTAATTTCATTTAACTTTTTTCTTTTTGTTCAGATGTTCTAGAAAAATGTATTAAATAACTTAGGAAGCTCATTGAATTTATTAGTCATGCTGTTGGGTGTGACAGCCTGGCTCCCTCATTGTTTCTTTTATTTACTTGTTATTCCAGGCACATCTGGCCAGAATGGTTCCAAGAAATTACATTTAAATGATACAGGATCACCAAAACAAAGTAAATTAAACATGTTCAAGGTAAGTTTTGTCAAAATATATGTAGAACATTTTTTTTTTATACAGAAGAAAACACTTCTGTCTAGATATTTTTTCTACATTGTAAATTTTTCTCTCATTGTTAATGCAAATGTTGAATCTTCTGTTTTCTTAAATCTTTTTCAGAACTTCAAAAAAGGTTCCTTTCTGAGTCGCAGCAGTGACAGTTTGGCTAAAATTGCAGAAATGACGAAACCTCTTAGCAATGTGCCTGTTACAAATGTAACCAACGGACGAAATTTTGTTTTTTCTGTGGTCACCCCAACAGAGACGGAGACGGAGACCCCGGTAAGACTTCATCTTCTTTGGTCTTGTGCCTATTTATTTGGCAAGAGATATCTAGTTGGTTAGAATATTCATGTCTGTCTCCCCCCTCTCTCTGTCTCCACCCTCTCTCTGTCTCCCCCCACTCTCTGTCTTTCATGATGAGTTTGGTGCCATGCAAGATATCGATATGAAAATCTAAATCTAACAATTGTAATTAAGGATATGAGTTTTCAAAGTCTGTCTATATTTCTGAGATGAGGTATTATGTACATTATTTACATTATTCGGACTATTGTCCTTATCTTTGTTGCCATATTTATCACAGTTTCGGCCGTTGTATGCTCCGGCCTTCTTCAGGTGGTTGGAATGTCGAACTGAACCCTTTATTTCGCTCATTGGGGTAGTTTCATGGATGTCAGTTATCAGTTATCCCCTGTTAATTCCCCTCTCCAAGTTCTCCACTGCCTTAACTGGGTATTGAACTCACACTCTTTGGGTCCTGTCACTGGATCTAACCAACGCCTTTATCCACAGTGCCATTTGTCCTCAGAAAACAGTCTGCCTGCCTTATGTGAAGGGGTTGTCAGAGAAAATACAAAGGATCTGCGGTCCATATAACATCAGTACAACCTTCAAAAGCTTGACGACACTTCGCAGATATTTCTCCTGAGTAAGACCCCCCATAGAGGAGAACATGACTAAAGACTGTGGTGAAAAGAAATATAAAGGGGAGACAGGCCGACCCCCTTATGGTAAGGCTTCAAGAACACCAGAAAGCTATAACACGAGGGGAAGTGGAAAAATCAGGCGTGGCTGACTACATATGGAGAGAGATGGGAGATCACCGCCCTCTGTGGGATCAGATTGAGATCATAGACAAGGAACACCATTGAAAAATTTGTAAACTTAAGGAATCAGCACATATGCTAGGCCACAAAAATCTCCTGAGCCGACCAAGCATAGAAATGAATACAATATGGGAACCAGTAATAAGGAGTGCCAGAGAAAAGCAATGAATAACAACAAAAGTTGCAATATGAGCACTGGTAAAAATGGTTGCTGAGACATTAGGTTTATAATACCCAGAAATTCATACACAGATGTCATCAAGGACACATGGCACAGTAGATAAAGGCATTTGTTAGCACCAGTGACAGGACCCAAAGAGTATGAGTTCAATACCCGGTTAAGGCAGTGGAGAACTTTGAGAGGGAAATTAACAGGAGATAACTGACATCCATTAAACATGGCAAGAAATAAAGGGTTCAGTTCGACATTCCAACCACTTGAAGAAGGCCGTAGCGTACAACAGACGAAACGTAGTGATAAATATGGCGACAAAGATGAGGACAATAGTCTGAATAATGTAAATAATGTTGAATTCTTCTTCTTTTAGACTAATTGTCATTTGAGAGCCCAATCTACCTTGCTATTTAACCCAAAACTCTGGGCAGAAGAGATGGAATCATGCTGTTCTGAGGGCACTAGTATGAAAGTTTATAGAGTTGAGATTATACTCTGCTTACTCATTCAACTTCCCACGTTGCTAACTTTTATGCTGCCAACATTTCAGCCATTTTCTGACCACAACTGACCAAGATTAAAGTTGGCAAATAATTTGGTTGCTTTGACCTCATAAGTATATGGATTTTCTGTTTAATGGAAATACCAAATGAACAATTATTTTTTTTTTTTTTTTTTTTTTTTTTAATGTCTGTTTTTCCTGTCTTTTGCCAATTTTTGTCCAGGTTCCTCATGAATTCCAAAATATCAGATCACTTCTAAATGTGGTAAGAAAAGATGTAAACTTCAATGTTCGTTAAATCATTTACTGTTTGGTTTTTAATCAAGTTAACTCTCTTGTTGTTTTTTCTGTTGGCAAAGTTTAACACTCATACCTGGGGGAGGGTGGTGGTGGTGCTGGTTGAAGGAATAATATTTCTCTTGACACCTGCTACTATTGGATATGTTTCCTGACAGTTTTTATTATTTCAAAAATCTAAGTTTTAGAATTTTAATAAAACTCCAGCATATGAAACTGAATTTATACATTTTCTTTTTTTTTGTGAAGTAACGGCAAGCCATAGCAAAAAAAAAGACTGGGGAGGGGTCACAAAAAATATATATTACTTTAAAATGGCCGTACGAATCTAATCATGTAATGGCCGACGGAATCTAATCATGAAATGGCCGTGCAAATATAAATAATAATTAAAAACAAGGATTTATTTATGAGAATAATTTTATATTTAGAAAATTATAAAAATGTGAATGAAGTACAATGCTATAAAGAACCATGAAAGCAACTATGTTATACACTGTGTGCCAAATTATTATTGAGATATCTTTTTTCTAATATTTCAAAAACCTTCCAATCAATTCACACAAACTTTTCACTCAATGTTGGCAACACTGACCTGCGCAATCACTGAAATTTTCAACCTGATCTGCGCAATGTAAACAAACTGGCGCCATATTTGTTATCAGCACGGTGATTTGAGCGTGCCAAATTATTAGAAAAGTGTAAGAATTTAGTAAAAAGATGGGCCATAAAAGCAGTTTAACTAATGCTAAAAAGAAAACTAACACCTCAGAACTCTCAAAAGGTAAATCTACCCTAGAAATTTCTAAAATGATAGGGAGGTGTCATCAAACAGCGAAAATTTCACAGCCAACCCTACACAAGTACGCAAAAGGGCAGATAAAGGCAAGGCAAGGGTTATTTCACGTCGTCTCATGTCACGACTTAAACGAGAGGCCACAAAGAACCCCGGACTTACCAGTCAAGAGCTTTTCAGTCGCATTGGGGATCCTACTGTGTCTAAAAATACTCGGTGTCAGTATCTGAGAGAAATATCAACAACAGTGAAACCTGTATCGAAGCCTCTGTTGACGAGAAATCACATTCAAAATTGATTGAAATGGGCCAAGGACAATATGAAGATTGACTTCTCTAAAGTTTTGTTCACAGACGAAATTCGAGCAACACTTGATGGGCCAGATAGATGGTGCAAAGGCTGGGTAATGAACGGACAGAATCGCCATCAGCATTTGAGACGCCAACAAGGCGGTGGGGCATAATGATCTGGGGTGGTATTATTGGAAAAACATTAGTGGGCCCATGGAGAGTACCAGATGGCATCAAAATGACTGCTGATGCATACATAGCATTTATGAAGGAGTCGTGGATGAAAAGGCAAAGAGTTGCCTTCAGAAGGGCCATTGTTTTTATGCAAGATAATGCTCCCTCACATGCTGCTCACAAGACTACTGAATATTTGAAACAGTTAGGCTTCGATGGACCTCGAAAAATGAAGTGGCCAGCAAATTCTCCTGATTTGAACCCAATCAAAAACCTTTGGAGCATCATGACGCGAAGACTGTATGCCAACGAGCGACAATTCAGGAGCAACGCTGAGTTGTGGGAAGCAATTCTTGACATATCTCGTGGCATTACAGCAGATGACATCCTACAATTAACAAATTCTATGGATCGTCGCCTTCTTCAAGTAATTTCAAAACAGGGAAAGTACATTCCCTATTAATTTGTTTAAAACTGTGCCTTTCTTTGTATCTGCTATTATTTGTTTGATTATCTTATTTATTAGCTTCTTTTGATCATAAACATTCACGTGCAACATTAATAAACGTTTTGTTTGCTCAATTCTGAGAATGTTTACTAAACCTTTCTAATAATTTGGCAAGCTCAAATCACCGTGCTGATAACAAATATGGCGCCACTTTCTTTACATTGTGCAGATCAGGTTGAAAATTTCAGTGATTGTGCAGATCAGTGTTGCCAACATTGTGTGAAAATTTTGTGTGAATTGATTGGACGTTTTTTGAAATATTAGAAAAAAGATATCTCGATAATAATTTGGCATGAAGTGTACATTCCTTCTCGGATTTTTTTTTTTTTTTTTTTATTTCATTTCATTTCAGATTACTTGTTTTAATTATCTATACAAAGATTTTGTCTGCCTATTATATGTTCATTTTAAAAATGGGAAATAATTTTTATTTAAATTTTTTGTCTTATATTTCAGACATTTTTATAAATTTATGAATAAAAAAAAATGTTTTCTTAATTATTTTTTTTCTTCATAATATGGTAAATAATGAATATTGCATCATTGTTGGTTTGCATATTTTTATATCTGAACCAATAACGAATCTTGTGAATATAAATTATTCTTGTAAATAAACAATCTAATAAACAGTTTTTAATAGTTTTGAAAGGATTTGGTTCCTAATTCTAACAAATATCACCTGAAGAAGGCTGGAACATACAAAGGCTGAAACATCATGTGACGACAACAGTCTAAACAATGTAAATAGTAAAAATACCTAATCTCAGAAATTTTGTCAGATGTTTAATAGTTTTGTTGTTAATTCTTGAGAAAAAAGAAAATCTATAAATCCAGTTTCATATATTTGTGTTTTATTAAAATTCTAAAATTAGTTTTTTAAAACAATTAAAATTGCCAAAGGGGTATAAAGTAATAACGGTGTCAAGAGAAAAAAAAAGTTTTTTTTGTTTGATGCACTTATTTTTTTTTATTCATTTTTTTTTTTTTTCATTTTTTTTTTTATTCATTTTTTTTTTTATTCATTTTTTTTTTTTTTTTTTTTTTTTTTTTTTTTTTTTTTTTTTTTTTTTTTTTTATTTTTATTTGATTTTTTTTTTTTTTTTTCCAGTTTTTGTTAAACTTTGCCTCTTTGTTATTACTAAATTTAACATTTAACCTATAGAACCTGTCATGTTCAATTCATATACTTGTATCGTACTGAGAACTTTTCAGCTCATTTTGTAATATGACAGTACTACAACAACAATTGGAATTATTTTGGTCTTTTATCTTTTTTTCAATTATGACTACAGGCAGGACTCATGTCATTTCTTCAGTGTTGGTTTTTTTTTTCCAATTTGGGAATACAATATCAAATAAGGTTTTATTAATATTGGGTGGATAGTATATTGATGGAATATCATTATTTTTCCAGAAGGTGGGAAAGAAAACTGTTTATTTGGAAAATATATATTTAATAAACTGTGTGTAAAAATATATATATATGTCATTTAGCTTTGATTGGTGTTACCTTCAGCATCCCAATTCTAGAGTTTCATGAATGAACGCTCCAGCAATCACTGTGTCCACTTGTCAAAGGATATCAGCAATTTACTGTTTATTTTCTCGTTTTTCTTATATATATTTTATTGCCATCTATTATTGCCAGTGCAAGAGAAATGTCTGTAAGATAAGGAGGGCAGTCAGCTCAAAATGCTTACAAAAGTGATTTTGTTTTTTATGGTTTATCAACCCTTTGTGGCCTATTTTAAGCCGAAAGATTTTGAATTGTAATAATAGCTCAGCTTGAGGAATTGGAGAGTTTGAATTCTAGTTTAAAAAAAAAAAAAAAAAATTATCAATTTTTAAATTATTTATGGAGGCGGGGGTCCTGTTCATAAAGTTGATACAGTGTAAAACCGATCCCTGACATTTATAAAGTTATCAGAAATTATCTATTTACAAATGTCAAGTTTGAAACTCTGACTTGTATTTATTTACTTTTTTTTAATTTTACAAATATATAGACTTTTGTTTTATTTTAATGAAATATCTTAAACTAATAATTGTTTGGTGAAATAGTTGTTTTCCATTTTTAAAAAAAACCTTTTTAGCCATTAAAAAACAAGCCTACATATGCATAAATTTTTTAAGGAGTGCCAATTAAAGAAAAAAATTTACATAAATTAACAAAAGAAAAAAGAAAAATATTGATGTAGCCACATTTTCCAGTTACATCTTATTATAAAACGCAGATTGTGTGTGTGTGTGTGTACGTTTATATATTGGATCGGATTTCCTACATTTTTCAACCGATTTCAACAAAACTTCACTTTTTTTCGGCAGGTAGTGTTTCTTATTGTCTTGCACACTTTTTTCTTTATTTTTTACATTCAGAATGCTTTAAAAATTCCATTTGCAAGACAATTGTTTATAATAAAATTCTATTCAATTTTGATAGACTCATAACGATTGAAAACAATGTTTTTGTTTGGGTTTGACCAATTCGTAAAAAAAAATACAACACAAAGCAAAAAAACTAATTAAGACATGCGTGTCCATCAACCTTAAACAATAATCTTTGTCAATTTTATTTTTCAGTCTTTATGATGGTCAATACTTGATCTATCTCTTACTGTTACATCCCCGGGCAACGCCGGGCTCTACTGCTAGTTTGTAAATAAAAATAAAAGAAACAAAAAAAAAAAAAAAAAACTACGTGCAAATAACTCTTTAAAAATCGGGGAATTTGTTACAACATGGTGATTTTTGTAAGCATAGCTTAGATGTGACACAAGGCCGAAAGTATGGAGCACCCAGTGATGATTGAACTCCCTATTCAGTTGTAATTGATCTAGTGAGACAAACTTGTTAGCCATTACAACATGTCTAAGTGCTCCACTCTATTGATCAATGAAAAATCAATATTCTTCAATTATGACAAATGTCACAGCTTGAAGATTTAAAGAAGGCCAAATCTATAAAAATTATTCCTTGGAAAATTTTTTTCTCATATTTTACGAGTGGACCACTCTATTTAAGTAGTGCCAGTCAAGTAGTGACTGGCAAATGAAATAAATACTGTGTATTAAAAATTTGCTTCCCTTTCACTTGAATTGTCTACAATAACTCTTATTATCTCCCTTTGGACGCAATTCTATATTTTTACTATTTGATGCCAAAGTTCATACCACCATATTTTGTATAATGTTAGGGAAATTTTAGAAGTGCAAGCAGTCATTTGTAGTTAGTTGTTCGCAAATTTAATGAAAAAAAAATTGAATATAGAAAAGAAACCTGCCTGATTTTTAAAATTTTTTTTTATATATATATATAAGCAACTGTACTCAAATTTAACAAAATCTTCAATAATTCCATTATGACATAACCTTTAGTATGTGGCATTATTAATATTACTTCCCTGTTCACTGCATTCCTTTACAAGGCTTCTCAGTGTAGTATCCTTACTATTAATTTCACTCAAACTTGTTTTCTGTTGCCATAGCAGGATATGACAACACAACTATGAAATTCAAACACACTATTGTGCTTATGGATCAGATTCACCTTCAGTGGTAGGATGAACTTTTTGCACAGCAAATGAAGTCACATACAGAGTGATAAAGGTTAAACTACTCAAAAAGAAAACAACCAGATATGTAAAGTTAAACAGAAAGTTAATAAGTACGTTATTTTGTACTGTATTCAAGAAATCTATTTATTCTACTGCTCCAGAAAGTACCTGACTCCTGCTACACTCTGTTTACAAGAGTCATATCAGATGAAAAAAAATGAGAATTGTTGCCATCTTTTGGCTTAAGCTGCCACGTCCTTACTTTCCAACCATGATAGCATTCAAAAGTGTTTATGCAACCTTGTGGTGATGATTATTTTCTATTCTTTAACTCATTTCCTATAGACAAAACATCACAAGCTTATTGCTTCTTTCATAGAAAATGTTCTAACAAGCTACATTCCTTAAGAGGTTTAGAAAAAAATTTAGAAGCCAGGAGAATGTGTTTCATGTGAATTTATTTGAATGGATAGTGGTCGGGTTTTAGGTATTTTTTTCTCCTCTTGCCCAACAGAAAATAAAAAACAAACTGTCATTTGAGAAGAAATGCTCAGCGGTGATAAAGAATTTAAGAGAGAGAAAAAAAAAAATAGTGACTATATCCAAAACAGTCTTCGACATCTCAACCTAAAGAGAATCTTGTGGGGTTGGGAAAAAAGAATATCACTGACGATGAAAAGAGGTTTTATTACGAGAATTGAAAATAAAATTACGAGATGTAGAAGAGCCTTCATCGTCTGGGGCGGGTGAGAAAGAATGTCCTGGGTGATGAAAAATGGATTTATTACGAGAATTGAAAATAAAGAAAATTACGAGATGTTATTAGCTAGCTCTTATTCTCTCTTTAGGCATTCCTGTCAAGCAGAGGCTAATGTGGGCAAGGCCGTGCTCCTGTACTTCCCTACCAATGCAGTCCTTCCACGTCTTCCTAAGTCTACCTTGATCTCTGTAAGCAGGAATCCTGAACTCTGAGATGGTCCTAATGCATGACTAAGCTCGTTGTATGTGAACCTAAGTAAAATTTATTGGAAGTTCTTCCATACTTTGTGTGATTCAAAGACATTTTTTCATTATGAGTTGATGAAATTTGGCCAAACTGCTACAGCACATTGACATGCTGACCTTTCCTCATGCTACAAATGCAATGCAGCAAACCACCATGGAATTTATCTTTGAAGCATCAGTTTTTTTTTTTTTTTTTTTTTTAACTGAGGCAATACTCCTTGTTTGGTTGGAAGTTCCAACAAGTTCAAGTGAAAAATTCCCCAAATCAAAAATAGAATTATTCTTTTTTTGATAGAATGAGCATTCACCTGAAAGTTGTGAGGTCATAAAGAGCAAGGAAAGTACTTTGATGACTGAATATTGATGCCATGAACTTATATAAATAAAAGATTTTGTCATTAAACATCACTGGATACCTTTCCATCAACCTCACATGATGGAATGCACAATTTAACTGAAAGATGATGGAAGGTCGTAGAAAGCCAAGGAAAATACTTTAATGGCTATGAATTTGTATTACTTAAGATTTTGTCAAAGACTAAAAGTGCTTAAAGCTTTAACATCCATTGTAGATATTTATTGGATTTTCCATTATCTCATAGTCCAATAACTGTTTTTGAATTTTGTATTTTCTTGTATTTGAGTTGAAATTGAAATACTTAATTTTGATTCTAAATGGTACGGCTTGACCTGTACATTTGCTTAGTTCCACTTTATACTTGATGAGAAGGCTATACCAAATTGACTCTCTTTTGACATGGTAGGCATTAAAGGGTTATAAATAGAAACCTATAATAACCTGATTTTTTGGGGAGTGGGTGACTATTATCATTTCACTGTATGGACATAGGTTAAGTGCTCTGAGGGTAGTGAAGGTGGCTTGGAATATCAGGAGCATTTTTTTATCACTGGAAGTAGACAGGGACCTGGTGAGAGGCTAACGAGGGGAAAGTATATAAAAAAAAAAAGTTTCAGAAGCTTTGTTTATCACTCGGACAGTAAAGTTGTTACATAATTACTGCAACGTAGTGGTGTTTTTTTTTTTTTGTTTTTTTTGTAAACAGTCCACCTACAGTCCTTCTGCCACTGCAGTGGAATAAATTACAGATTATCCCTTTTCTATCAGTCAAGGCAACATGGGGGTTGGTGACACTTAGGTAGATGTTCCCTGTACGGTAATAATACACAAACATTTTACGAAATAGCTTTTAATTTTAATATGAAATAATTGTACTTTCATGAAATAGCTTTTAATTTTAATATGAAATAATTGTACTTTCATGAAATAGCTTTTAATTTTAATATGAAATAATTGTACTTTCATGAAATAGCTTTTAATTTGAAATAATTGTATTTTTATTAAATACTTTTTAATTTCCCATGGTGGTAATTGATAAGTAACCATAAATTATTTTAGATTCTTTGGGAAAATACGCCCCCCCCCATATTATCACTGAACAGTGATAATAAAATCACTGTTCTTTTCACAGTACAGTGACTATAATGAGATCCGTAATTTCACAGTACAGTGACTATAATGAGATCCGTAATATCACAGTACGGTGACTATAATGAGATCCGTAATATCACAGTACGGTGACTATAATGAGATCCGTAATATCACAGTACGGTGACTATAATGAGATCCGTAATATCACAGTACGGTGACTATAATGAGATCCGTAATATCACAGTGCGGTGACTATAATGAGATCCGTAATATCACAGTGCGGTGACTATAATGAGATCCGTAATATCACTGTACGGTGATAATACACATACCCTTTTTTATTTTTAGAAAGCTATAATTAATACTGACTGTTTTTAATTTTTATAATTAATACAAGATTTTATGTGGTTAGCATTATATATTTTATATCTGTAACTTTTTGCTGCACCTAGTTATCTCCCTTGCATTGCCAGTGCCTGGGGGAGCAATTCTAAGTGATAATGGTAAACTGAAGATGTTTACATGCTGTAGACAATATAAATGGCTTTACTTAAGGTTTAAATATGGCTTCTCTCTCTCTCTCTCTTCACCCCCCTTTCTCTAGTTGCTAATTTTTCTCTCCTCTCTTTCCCTCTCCTCGGCTTCTCAGATTACCTCATATTTCATGTTGACCAGATTCCACTTGATTTGACCTCCTCGTGGGTACTGCTGCTAAGACCCATCTGCCCCAATTCCCATCGCCATTTCTTAAGATTTATAACAAGAAAGACCAGAGGGTATTGGCAGTAAGATGCAATGCCAGAATCATTTATGGCAAAAATGGTTTCTTTATCTTCCCCCAACTATTGAATCCTTTTTTTTTTCTCTACCATCCCGACCCATATCAGGTTTAAAAAAAAAAAAAAAACTTTATTTTTTTTTTTTTTTTTTTTTATTTTCATTTGTGATTTATTTTCTTACAAAAATAAGATTCGGTCATTCATGTCCCCATTTGTAAATGTTCGTATTTAAAAATGAGTTTATTGATTTTTTTTTTTTTTTTTTTAAAGAAACAAATAAGACAAAATATTTGATGAGCAGGTGTGGTTTCCATTTAATATTCTGTATTGTTATTCTTATTTTTTAATTTTTTTTTTTTTGTTTTTTTAATTTGTTTATCCCCCATCCCTTTCAACAATGGACAACGCCTTCATTTTAAATAAATGATATAATTACCAGATTAAATGTTACTCAAAATGAGGAATTTTGTCCATTATATAAGTGTGACATTAGAGGAAGACAAATATGAGTTGCCCCCTTTCAGCAATGGACTGCCAAGACTTTCCACGTCTTTATATATTTTAAGCAAATGAGCAAGTTGGGTTTGGACGTAAGATGATTATTCTTACTGGAAATGGTTTGTCCTCTGTATCAATTGTCTAGTCTCGTTTTGGAAATTTGTAATGTTTGAAGGATGGACAAAGATAACATTTCTTTTTCTTTAAAAAAAATAAATAAAGAAACCTTATTGAAAAAATTCCCAAATCCAACTTCACCCCCATACTACAATGCTTCAAGAAGCAGACATTTTTTAAGATGAATTTATAAAATTGCCAATAACAGCAGTTTTAACGCAGTGGTTCCAAAACCGTTTTTCTCGAGGCTGAATTTCAGAATGAAAATTTTGCTTGTGCATCACCCAAATTTATATGATAAAAAGTACATTTAAAAATAAAAACGAGGGTTTTAAAGGGAGATAACTGGATTTGAAGTCAGAACATTATCATTGATAACTCTCTCCTCCAATTTGCAGACATTAATTAATATATTTTTAATACTTGATATAATGCAAAAATATCAATGATAAAATCTCAATAATTATTTATAACAATTTATACTAGGACTCATGCATGCAATTACAAGTAATCCATTATAATAGTTTAAATTTGAAAATATTTATTTTCGACAGATGAATTTTTTTGAAACTGTTTCTAAATCTTTGTTTGTCTTTCAATCATTCTGCCTTAGCTGCTACCTTCTTCTGTCGTACCTATGCACCAAATCGTTTGGGAACCATTGTTTTAACCTGTGAAAATTTTAATATGCTGATGAATCTTAATTCTTTGATTAAGTAAGCTCATGGTGAATTCTGCGACAATAAAATATCCATAGAAATTCCCCTGTTGCATTGTTAAATTATTTCCCTCAATTTTCTTCACTGACTTGGTCACAGTGACTGCTTGTTTAGTACAGGAAGCTTATTATTTTTTAAGTAATTTATCCCATTGCGCATTTCGTTCCACTATTTACATAATTTACGGTCTGACTAATATCTTCATCTTTCAACATTTTTACACTATATTTGGACTGTTGTTCTGATCTTTGTCATATTCGCAATGTTTCAGCCATTGTACACTCCGGCCTTCTTCAGGAGATATATGTTAAAATTCACTGCTGTTCCCACTGATGTTATCCACAAAGCTCAATGAATAAAAGCATTGTAACTCGAATCAGAGTTGCGAGTTCAATACCTGAACAAAAAAACTTGAAAGGGAATTAACTGAAGCTGAGACATCCGGAACAATTTACCCCCATGGACTAAATGAAAGTGTTTGGTTTGAAATGCCAACATATATCACCAGAAGAAAGACAGTGTACAACTGCTGAAACGTGAATATGACAACAGGCCGAACAATGTAAATAGTGTAAATAATCGTCGTCTTTGTTGTTACTATCAAAATGTTTTGATTGTTATGTCCTCCAGCCTTTTTCAGCTGTCTGATAATGCCACTAAGTTGCAAGGGGTTACTGAGAGTGAAAGAGAATGGGAAGACTTTAGGAGAAAGAACTGGAAACCCAATCCTAAACGGGGAAACGTCAGGTATTCTACTCCTGTTCAAAAGACCAGGGAGGAGTGTGAACCATGCAATAGGCAAACCTATCTACTCCTATAACTGAACTCTTTATTCAGTTTAGAAGGGGAGATTATTTCCATTCCACACTCCATGTCTAGGGATATCTTATTTTTTATTTTTTTTTTTTTAGTATTTGTCTCTATCACTCAGCGATCTTTGTAAGAGGTCATCGTACCTCTTTTGTGCTAACCCTTTGTAAACAGGGTGGGGGGGGATAGTTTTTTAAAGAGTAGAAACAATTGGTGGAGGCTTGTCTTTAAGCCTCTATATGATTAACCAGCATTGATGTATCTTGTGAAACATAGCCTCCATATGTGGGACTTTTGCTGTCGATCTGCTATACGTTCATGATAAAGAAACTGTTGACAGCAACTGAATCATGAGTGGTCACCTGCCATCACTTAGGCCTTTTCTGAAAAACTGAATAAATACCTGATGGCACTTGCCATAAATCAATGGTTTATATTTCGTGGTAGATGAAGTAGAATATTGTTTGTGTGTATATATATATATATATATATATATATATTATTTTTTTTTTTTTTTTCTTTTTTTTTTTTTTTTTTTTTCCTCTTTTGTAAAAGAAAATCTGATATTTTTATATATATTTGTTTTATTTGATTTTTGGACTGAAACCTTTTTTCTATATATCTAAAACTATAATTTTTGAAAATTTACAAGTTTTCATTTGGGCCCCCCCCCAAAAAAAAACATTAAATAAAGACAATCACTTTATGAAACAATCTGCAACTTTAAAACTGATGCCAGGAACTTATGAATTGACATTAATAGGTTTGAAAATATTGAAAAAAGAATTAAAATTTTTTTAATGTAATTGATAAATACAAGATTACAAACTACTGTTTTATTAATGAACTCCTTTCTAAATATAAAATGGCACATTTCTATTAAATAAAAAATGTTGTGCAGCATAATAAACACGATTTTAATTTTATAGTATGTTAATTTTAGCATTTAATTATGTTATAAATTATTCATGTTCATTGAATGTTGAAAAATTTCCGAGTTTTCATTTGAAATCAAGAAAATACAAACTTTAATTGAATGGTCACAATATATGGAAAAAAAAAAAAAAGAAAGTTGTCAGTTTTACCCATAACCACCTGGTGTCAGTTTAAACTAACACCTTTTTTTTTTTTTTTTTTATTTATAAACTTTAATTATAAACTATAATTTTGAAAAGTGAAAATTTCATTGAAATATGTTGGAAAGTTTGTCTTCATCTGAAATTGAGAAAATACACCAGAAGTGTAAATGTTGATAATTGATATATCAATTTCTTTCATTCTTTATCTCATATCTTCAAACTGAAGGATATTTTTTCTTTTTTTCTTCTTGTTTCCTCTTTTCTTTTTTCTCCCCTTTTTTCCTTTCCTTTTTTCCTTTTCCCTTTCCTCTTTTTTCTTTCCTCTTTTTTCCTTTCCTCTTTTTTCCTTTCCTTTTCCTTTCCTTTTTTCCTTTCCTTTTTTCCCTTTCCTCTTTTTCCTTTCCTTTTTTCCTTTTTCCTCTTTTTCCTTTCCCCCTTTCTTTTTTTTCCCCTCTCTCTTTTTTCCCCCTCTCTCTTTTTTTTTCCCCCTCTTTTTTTCCCCTTTTTCCCCCCTCTTCTCTCTCTTTTTCCTTTTCTCTCTCTCCTCTTTCTCTTCTCTTTTCCTTTCTTTTTCCCTTTATTGTCTAAACTTTTTAAAATTATTTTTTTGATTATTTGGGTTTTATTTTAATAATTTAAAAATTTTTTTGTTAAATTTACTTTTTGTTTATTTCTTTTTATTTATCATGTTATAATTTTATGATGCCCACTATTGTTTAGTGGTCTAATAATTTTGACTGTTACTATATGTATAACATCAATACATTGATAGAATTGTAAAAAATTTTTTTTTTCATCCAGACGACTGGCCCACAAAAGAAGAAGGCAGAGTCCAAGAGTTGTCCACCAGCAAAGAAACGGAAAATTGAACCTGTTAAGCGGACTTTGTCAGAGACAAGTGTCTTTCGGCACATTGACAAATCCTTTACGTGAAGAATACCATCCCACCTCGTTGAATCTCAAAAATACCTCGTTAAATTATGAAAATCGTCAGTGTAAAATCAGTGTTGAATCAATTTCCATTCAGTATTCTTTGATTTGCTGTATTCCATTTTCATACCCAAATCTCTTTGGGTATCAAATGCATTTGATTTTAAATATTTCCACCGGCTGATTGAACTTGGTGGGGTGGGGTAAATTTTATTTTGTAAATTTATTTTTTCCTGTTCTTTCAGTTTCCTTTTTTAATTAATTTTATATTTCACTTTATATTCTCCCCCCCCCCCATATTGCTCATTTTTTTTTGTTTTAAAAAAAAAAATTTTTTTTTATTTATTTATTTTATTTTAACTAAATTGGTAATTCATCAATGTTTTAGTTATGTTTTCTTTTCTTTTAATTTTTGCTTTATTAAAAAACAAAAACAAAGAAAAAGGTTTGAATGCTCAAGATGACCAGGCTTGATCAGTTTTGCTAAAATTTCAATTTACTCAAATGGCATATATAATTCGTTTTCAATTCCAGGTCCTTAATACACATAGCGCAAAGTAATTGTACATAGTGGTCTGTCCCTTCATATATCGGAAAGAGTACTGTTCTGACCCTTGATGCACTTGGCACAGAGTGTAGTAGCTTTCTTACCCTTGATGCACCCAAAGGCATTGTAGTAAAATTTGAACTCTTGATGTGCCTAATACATTGTATAGTAGGATTCCAACCCTTGATGCACCTGGTGCAGTGTGTAACAACATTTTCACTCTTGATGTAGTAGTGTTCTGGCTCTTGATGTGCTTGGTACAGAGCGTGGTTGTGGTCTGATTCTTGATGCGTCTGACATCCTGTAATCATACTTATTATAAAACCCAAGTTGTGTGTGTGTGTGTGTGTCTGTACGTTTTATATATTGGATCGGATTTCTACATTTTTCAACTGATTTCAACAAAACTTCATAGGACTACGAAAATTACCTTGTGGTGGTTCTGATAGCGCAAAAATTGAAAAACAATTGTTTTTGCACCTAAATCAATTTGAAAACATGATTAAGAGGCATCACTGTCGCGAGAATGAAAGGGGGACAACTCATATCGTGTTATACTTATAAAACCCAGGTTGTTCAGATTTTCTACATTTTTCAACAGATTCCAACCAAAACTTCACTTTTTTTTTTTTTTTGGCAGGTAGTTTTCTTATTGTCTTGCACACTTTTTTTTTTATTTTTACATTCAGAATGCTTTAAAAATTCCATTTACAAGACAATTGTTTATAATAAAATTCTATTCAATCAGTAGAGACTCATAACGATTGAAAACAATGTTTTTGTTTGAGTTTGGGTTTGACCAATTCATAAAAAAAAACAAGCAAAAAAAAAACTAATTAAGACATGCATGTCCGTCAACCTTAAACAATAATCTTTGTCAATTTTATTTTTCAGTCTTTATGATGGTCGATACTTGATCTATCTCTTACTGTTACATCCCTGGGCAATGCCGGGCTCTACTGCTAGTCTTATTCTAAATTGGTCACTTTGAATAACTAATTACCTAAGAAATGCATCACACAAAACCTGAGCTTGTACTATTGCTTTATAGACATGAGCAAATTGTTGGACAACAGATTTATCCAGTGTCAAATGCTTTATTCGGCTCTACAAAGCAATGGGGCATGTTTTGATTTCTTTCATTCATTTCTCCTGTAAATGGTGAAGATCATATCTATTGCTTCATGGGAAGCATTAAACCCACATTGTAATTCAGACACAGCCCTTGGAATAATGAATTTGTTCAGCCCCATCAACTGGATATAAACAAGCTTTTTGCCAACAACAGACAAACGGGAAATGCTGTAAATATTGCTGTATTGATCTTTAGAATCTGACTGAAAAAGTGAAGTGAAAACAATATCAACCCATTCTTGAGGGACACTTTTTATTCTCTGATCGGGAGGAAGTTGGTCATTTAAGTTCATAATTTTCTTCTATCCACATTTCAATACATCTACATATTTTCTGTCTAAATTCTTGAGTCAGATATCTGAAAGAATTGGCACATATGCTAGGCTATGAGGATCTCCTTAGTAGGACTAGCTGAGAAATAAATACAATATGGGAGTGGTTAATAAAGAAAAGCAAATGACAGTAAGGCTACAGCAGGTGTAACAAAAGCTTCAATGAATGCAGTTCATCATGAGAAGTAGCAGTAAGATTAGGTTTAAGGCTTCATGTTCTCCACTGAGTATTGCCCTACGGATTAAAGCATTGGTTTGTAAATTTGGTGACATAGTAATTGTGAGTTCAATCCCTGGTTGTTTAATTGGGTTAGGATCTTTTTTTTTTTTTTATCTTGTTTAAGATGGTGATGTTTTTTTTTTATATATATATATATATATATATATATATATAGAATCAATTTTGGATTATCTTTAAAGAACATTCCCACCACAAACAAACGGGATTATTCCATCCATTTAACTCTACTATCAGAAGAACGAGATGGAAAGCATACTTTTTTTTTCCTTCATGACCAGGAACATTTGTACATACATAAAAATTATGTTTTAAGAGTTTAAAGACAGCACCAATAATTAAGGAATTGTCTGGTTTTGAAAATGGCCTACTGGAAATCGTTAAAAGATTAACCTTCCATAAATATAAAAACTCTTTTAAAAACAAATCTTGATGATATTGTCAAGGATATTAATAAATCTGGTGATATTTATGTCAAATCTGATAAAACGGCTAACTTTTATAAGTTATCCCCTAAGGATTGTGATACCTTAGTATCAAAAAGACCAAAAGCTACAAGAAAATTGACCAAAAAAAAAAAATCAAAAAGCTACAAGAAAAAAAAAAAAAAATCAAAAAGCTACAAGAAAATTGACACTAATAATTTTTAACCTGATTGATAGGATTAACTGTGTTAGTAAATCCATTACTGACAAACTACGGATTAGTGATTGTGTTAGTAAGTTGCAAGCTAAGGAAGCTTGTGTTTTATTAAAAAAAAACCATAAACCTGATTTCAGAACCAAGTCATCAACAAGGCTTATTAATCCTACAAGACTGGCGGTAGAATCAGTAAAACCATCTTGGAAAAAAACCAACCAATTCATAAAAAAAAACCCTTGGACCCTTACAGTGGATTAACACAGCTGATATTATCAACTGGTTTACTAGCATCCAAAATAAGGACAATTGCACTTTCATACAGTTCGACATTATTGACTATTATTCCTCCATATCTAAAGATCTGTTCACTTTGGCCTTGGAGTTTGCTCGGGAATACTCCAATATTTCTGAGAATGAAATGGATATAATCATGAAATGCCAAAATTCTGTTCTGGTCTACAATGAAGAACAGTGGACCAAAAAGTCTTGCAGTGATAATTTTGACATTTCAACGAGTTCTTTGAATTCTGCAGAAGCCGCCAACTTGGTGGTATTATTTCTTTTTATACAATTTAAGTGCCTTTGAATGTCTAGATTCTGATAGTGTAGGATTATATAGAGATGATGGCTATATAAAAAAATAAAAAAAAACTGGTCAAAATTAAAAAAGACATTAGAGATATCCTAGGAGACTGCCAGAAGGCTTGGGAGTTCCACCTCCAGTGGGCTAACCACACGTCTGGATACGAGCCAAAATATTTCTATGGCCTCACATAGACATAGCTAGATGGCTGTTGACCTTTCAAAAAAAGGTTCATCCACCCTTTTACAAGTTGTGTTTGTTCTGCAGGGTTTCTAGCCACCCTCCTCACCAAGTGGGAGAACCGGTTTAGTCACTGATTGTCCGACCATGCAACAGGTAGTACTGGCTTTCATGATACCAATAGCATTCTATGAGAATGACCCAACACAAATACACACACAAATATATATATGCCCAAAAATATATGCACATATACATACTACACACATATATATATACACACACACACACACACATATATATATATATATATATATATATATATATATATATATATATATATATATATATATATATATATTGTAGAGTAGTTTTCACAGTGGAGGCTTGTATTTATTCTAAGTCGGTCCTAAAAGGGTCCAACGTACAAAACATTAGGAACTTGAAATAAGAGTTAATGACGCAGCAATCTAGTTGTGATGGTTGATACTTCAATGTCCAACATCGACTGACTCACTCAACTCCACTGAGCTGAACTGGCTACTACTACTACTACTACTTATTATCTGTGGGAGAGTCTATTACAATAGAATGGGTAATGTTCTGGTATAACATTATATATATATATATATATATATATATATAAAACTCTGTCTTATAACATTGAGCACTGTATTTATAACACCTGTTTTATCATACAGATACCTACATTTAGCTCATTGTAGTTGAGCATTATTATAGGTGGATTTTAAAATTTATACCTAATACCTATTCATCACTGGAACATGGAGATAATTAACCTGGACTACTCCACAAAATACATCACAGTCCCTCGTAACAGACAATATAAACTGACCTTGTTAGACAAAATTGAGTGTTTTACAAAGGATGAGGTGGAAGCTATTCTTCTCTAAACCAACTCATGATAAGTTGCATGACTATGACGAAAAACGTATGGTTTCAAATCACTGAAAACTCCACCAAGAGACAAACTATTATCAGAATTTGAAACAGAGTTATTCTCTGATAAATAATATCAAATTTATTAACTACTCTAACGACCTACAACATAAAATGTGAAGAGACATTGATAAGATCAAGAAATCTGCTAAGATAATTATCAAATCTGATAAGACTGGTAACCGTTATTACATTTACGCTGAATTATACCACAAAGCCGTCACAGCAGAAGTATGTAAATTCTATAAAAAAGTGGATCACAACTGGGTTAAAAAACTATTAACCATGATGCCAAAGCTATAGGACTTTACTTAAAATAGACGACAATACCTAAACTTTTCAAACAGGCTTTCATCGTGATTAAAGACAACAAGGAGAATTTATAAAATAACTCTCAATACCGACTGCTTTGTTTTTGAAACCAAAAGCTGATGACACAACTTAAAAAAAAAAAAAAACTTATTTAAAAAGCTTTCCATGAGTTTTCTTCAAGTGACTCATGGGAATTTTGAATAATGGCCAAGGATTTAAATTTGTCAATATCAAGTTTCTTTGATAAGCTGAAAGTCTAATTTTGGGTTGGAATTAAAACTTTAAACCTTGCCCTTACCAGATGATGATTTATCTAACATTCAGTTCTCGCATCATGCATGTTAAATAACATTGTTCATGTGAGATTTGCCAAACAGAATATCGTCAAAAAAGAAGCCATTCCTTGGATGTCGGATGCATCCATTTTGTTTTTATATATTTTATTTTGCTCGAAACAGACATTGCTTTTTGCAGAAAATAACAAACGCTAATTCATTGCTTTTATTTACATTTAAGCTAATGTCCTCATCGTTGTTGGTATATCATGTTTTGGCTTCTCTTCTCTCCAATCTTCTTCAGGTGTCTGTCAATCTAGCTAACCATCACCGAATCTTGAACTTAACCCTTTATTTAATCTGTGGGGGTACAATGTTCTCATTCAGTTGTCCATGTCTAGGGATATTAAAGACAAAAGGATGTTAAACAGTGCCAGACTTACTCATAGGCTTAGGCTGGAGCCAAGGGCCCCAAAATCTAGGGAACTTCCAGCAAAGGTGTATAATATTTTTGACAATGTCATAGGCCTTTCTTACACATGTTGTCATAACGCATTGTAGACTCTAAATAACTCTTCATTAATTTTAAACACCCATTATCTTCCTCGGCTTTACTCAAATTGTTTAATTTAACACTCTTCCATTTTCCTCTACTCATGAGAATAGGGGATTTGGAGGACCTCACAAGTGGAATAGCCTAGGGGCCTCTCTTTATCTAAGTCTAGCCCTGCATGTAAGGCTCAAAGTTCTAGGTTCATTGTGACAACAGGCTACTGGATTAAAACATTGGTTTGTGAATTTGGCGACAAGAATTGTGAGTTCAATCCCTAGGTTTGGTAGTACATGGCCAACAGATCAAGAATAACCTACCTTCATAGATTAAAGAGTTCTATGTGAAATTCTCTGGGTTGATAGACACTGGTAGAATGCCAAAGGTCACAACAGCCAAAACATTGCTTTTCCATTTACCTACTCCGTGTTTCTCAAGTAGGGGTCAAGTTAAATTGTTTGCCTCAACATGTGCATTAAAATCTCCCATGATAACAAGTTCAGCATTGCTTGGTATATATTTTCGTATACCAAAACCAGGATTGAATTTCTCGGCGCTTGTATTTATTTTAAATTAATTTTTACATATATAGTTTTGCCTATTTTTTATCAAAATATATTTTTATAAAAAATATTTTTGCACTCCAATGAAATTTTTTTTAAAAGTTTTGTCTGTTTCTTTAAGATAGTACATTGATTAGAAAATATATTCAGTTGAAATCCACAAAGGCTCATTAAAAAAAAAATAGATTGGTTTATACTCTTTTCCTGTTTACAAGGGTTTGTTGTCAGACAGAAGGGGAAATTTTACTTTCATTCTTGTGAGAGAATACACTTACCACGTCGGGCAAAACGGGTACATACCTGTTCGGCGTTTAAATCCAACATGGCCGACGTTGCGAGAGAGCGATGATGTCATGTGTGGTCGTGAGGAGCGGCCATTTGCAATCGCCCCACTGCATATATGACGATACATTTTTGAATACGATCAGAGCATTTTTAATATAACTTGGACGTGCATTGGGATTTTTGACATTGGACCTATATTTTCTTTCTGGATTTTGCGATTTGTTTGTTTCATTTTAAACGTAAGCTGTCACATCAACTTTATAACAATTTTGATTGTGTGCGTGCACGTCCTGTGCGTGAATATTTTAAGCCAATGACGGCTAAAAGTTCAATAAAATTTTATATTAATATGATATATATCGTGTCTTTAACTTTGATTTTATTCCTACAGTACATAGTAGGAATTATTATTCCAATGTTTTATTTCACAATCAAATGGCTTGTACACGTCAGTTTCTTTTATTGTTCTCTCCTTAATAATGTTTTTCTTTTTCTTATATTTTTTCACGCTCGATAGCCCCTTGCGTCTTGGGTTTATGGCCATATCATGTAAAAATGCCATTTTTTGTACAATCACTGAAGTTAAACAATGTTGAGCCTGGTTAGTACTTAGGTGACCGCTTGGGAATACCAGATGCTGTAAGCTTGGATGTGCAGGTGGTGTAATGAATAATGGCTTGGAGATCCGAGTTCCAATTCCAGTTGGTTTCGCTATATTCACTTATGCGCAAATACCCATAGGAAAAAGTATATTCCACCTCTTCTCCCCCAAGATATGGGTTAATTAGTAAAACTTGTAACACTTAACCAATATTTTCTATATTTTCTGGCTTTAAATAACATGCAAAGGGTTAGGTCGTAGAAAATGAATATATCGATCAATAATCCTTGTGTCTTAGTTGCTTTATTGCCTTCCATGGGGTGAAATGATATATAAAAAAAAGGACCATACTCAGAGAAAGAGAAATAAAGAAAAATAGTTGTTTTATGATATAGATCAATGTTTGTCAACCTTATTCTGGTTGTGGGACCCCTTCAATGCAATGTGAGTTCTTTACCCCCCCCCCCCCCCCTGCACCTTCTCGCTCGTCCCTCAACATCTAGGGAAGTAGGAATATTAAAGGTTGTAGTTTGACATTAAAACACTCACTCCAGTTGTAAATCAAAGAATAATATTTTGGATAAATATTTTTGAATAAACTCATTTATTTACAAAACAAAAAATGACATGTACCGTCAGCTCTATCTTGTATGGTTTCAATGTGATCCTTGTGACTGGTGTAGGGCTGCTGAATTGTCAATGTTTGGCTTGAAAGCCATCAGAGAGAGATGTAAATCGCCTCTTTTCTCTACATCAAGGCGATTTTGAGTCTTTGACAGATGCATCATCCGACTGAAACCAGACTCAACCAAGATGTGGGAAAAGCAAGTAAGAACAACTTCACATCTTTCCAGAGTTGTGGGTAATTCTTATGCATCTGTTCATTCATCCACAACTTCCGGTATTCTCCACATTTGAACCTTGTTTGAGCTGCTGTGTTATTTTGAAGTTCATTGAAACTTTTCTGTAGGGCGATATGAACTTCAGATGCCTCAGCAATGAAGTGATCCACAAACAAGTGTGGCACTGTCATTTGGTGTAGATCAGAGAAGCGAGTTTTTATATCGTTATGCAAATGCTTCAAAAGATCAACATGCACTGCTAGGTATCCATTAAGCAGTTTGGTGGATATATTTTCTAAGGAAGGAAACTGCGCATACTCCCATCTCCTGTGGTTCAAACAGACTAGCTTTAGTTTCCCGTTAAATGTGTTAATTGCCTCCTTTCAGGAAAACAAGATGGAGTCATTTCCTTGGAGCTCTTTGTTCAGGACATTTAGCTTTTCAAAACTGAAAGAAAAGTTGGTGAAGACGTACCTTAATTTAAACTTTAAATTATGAGTTTTAAATTTTCAGAAATTGAAAATTAAAACGGCCTTTTGCATAGATCAGATTAAAAAAATACAATAAATAAGTATTTATGTTAAAATGGCTTAGATTAATTTAACATTTAACTTAATAATCAATTTATATTTTAAATAATTATTAATTACAAAATACTCCATATAGATATTTTGTGGGTCCTAAATTTTATGTGGCCCCCTGTTTTTAAAACTTGGCCTTGTGGCCCACATTGAGAAACATTGATAACTTTTTTTCTCCGGGTAAGGGGACTGTTCATTTGTGAGAAAATTATTTTTTTTTTTTTTTTTAAAGTATAATTACACAAAGCAGTTTTAAAGTGGGCATTGACTTAATGACCAGGCATTATTAAATTAAATGTTCAATTTACAGCATAAGTATATCACTAAACTGGACCCTTATTCCGTATACGTCCGCCTCTATGCCAGTATATGTGCAATTTTAACTGATATCCTGACATTAAATTGGAAGGATTTTTTAAATATTACAAGTGCGTACTGAATTCTGTTTTATTTTTTATTTTTTGAAGTACAGGCGTGTTTCACTGATAAAAGGACAACAAATCTCTCCCGCTGCTCACTTGTGGGACACTCTTTTAGCTTCTTGATTTCCTGTCAATTTCTGTGTGTTGTGTCCCTTCATAACGTGGCCGTTCATAGCTCACTTCAGCTTTCTATTCCTTGTGGCCCTTTGCAACATATCTCCCTTTACCAAGTCTCCTGTCTCGTCATCCATTCTCATGAGCTTGTCAGGTAGGTGACATACTGCCTTTTCCATCTCTCTCTTTTTTTTAATCATCTCTTCCCAAGCAAGGCAATAAAGCCATTAAGACGCAAGCGGTTACTGAGTGTGGAAGAATATGAGAAAATGAAAAACATTAATGAGTGAGAACAATAAAAGAACAGGAATTAAGAAGACAAGATAACAATTGATATTGTATTTAAATTTTTGAACATCAAAGTTGACATGAAAGCAAGAGGCTGGAAGAGAGTTCCCACAAGTCTTGCCTTTGATATACACTGTGAGAGTCAAGTTTTCCAGACCCGCCTTCAAGTAAAAGTGTTCTTTTTGTTATTTTCTCTAAGACTTCCTTGTTGCTTACTCACTCTGTAATGCAACAGTCTCCATCTTCTGTCTCCTCGAATCCTGTTCTTGTATTGTCCTCTCTTGGTGTTTTTCATTCTCAATAACCCCCTTGTCTCTTAAATTTTTTTCTATTATTACCTTCTTTTTTTATTTAATTATTTCACCACTAAGGTTACTGTATGTGAAAGAATATGAGAATAAAAGAAAGGCGATGGAATAATAAAAGAACAGGAATTAAGAAGACAAAATGATTGACATTGCATTTAAACCTTTCAACAAAAAAAGTCGCAAGAGAGTTCCACAAGCGAGAAGTGTGGCAAAAAAGAAACTTAGCATAGAATTTAGATCTAGCCATTTTAACAGTAAAATGAGATCTTGTTGCCAATCTGGTACTGTGTTTAAATTCATGAAGTCTAGGTACCATAGAGGAAAGCTACCATTGTTATTACAGTAGAGCAGCAATGATAATAATGTTTAGAGAGAACAAATGTTCTACAGAAGGATACTGAGAATACCATGGACAAAGCATCTGAGCAATAAAGTTTTATGTAAAATAAAAACAAAAAAGCTGCATATATTTAAAATTGAAAGAAACAGTTGAATTTTCTGGGACACACATTCAAGAAAGAGGGCCCGGAGAATTTAACATACAGAGGGCAACAGGTGGGTAACTGTTATAGTGGAACACACCTATTCTATAGTTAATAGACTCTCCCACCTATAATAAGTAGGAGTAGTAAGAGTAACGAGTGAGTCGCGCAGTGGGTCGGTCAGTCAGTCGATGCCGAACGATCGTTAGTCTAGATTACTCTGCGTCATACCTATTATATCAAGTTCCTAACGTTTTGTACGTCGAACCTATTTTAGGACCGACTTAGTACAAATACAAGCCTCCACTGTGAAATCACTCCATAACAGTAACTTACCTAACAAGATTATGTAAATGGATGGCAGAACAGGAAGTGTGAGGGACAGTGAAAATATAAACATAATTAAGATTTGCAAAGGTTGGGGAGTTATGGAAGCTGTGATTGTCCACATCCTGAAGGGACATAGCACATGGAAACTGGAAAATGTTTATCTTAAATCTTATCTTAATCTGATAAACAGATCAAAGTACGTTTTTACAGTTGAGATGCAACCGTAAGTTCTATGCTAACAGTTTCTTTTCTTGCACTTCTCGCTTGTGGGATAATCTAGTGTCGTTGAAAATATAAGAATAGTAATGGAAGATCCCCGTCTGTATCAAGCTGTACCATAGCAAATCTACTTAAACAACCCTTTCAACAATTATTCCTCTCTTAACGACAAACCAAATTAAAGCCTCGGACTTACGACCAACTATAAAATCTTAAAACATTAAAGAAAATCCAACCAATCGGCATAAGGTAGTGTGGAGTCCTGGAGTCAGAGAGAGAGAGAGACTTAATACCCCCCCCACGTACACAGTCGATCACCATTCACCGCCCAACATTTTTGATTTTTCGTTCTGCCTTGTACTCTTATCATATTTCTAGCGTACACAGTGCTGTAGCTAGAGTCTGTGCCGCTCTTGTGTTTGCTGCTCAAATATGAATATCCACTAAAAAATAACATCTGATTATATATATATATATATATATATATATCTTTTGGTAAGTAATCCAAGTAGCTCCTAATAATATAAAATATTAAAACTGATTCACAAAAGAGAGTTCAATATATTTATTATAGAGCATATAAATGAATAACATAAAAATGAAACTATTACTCTATTCATATGCCCAATTCACCCCGGTATATTTTCCTTGGGGCTTGTCAAATGCACAAACGTTTTTGCATTGGCAAGCCCCCGGGAGAATATCCCGGAGTGAAATGGCTATCTGAATGGAGTAATAGAGTTTCATTTTTATGTAATATATATAATCAACATGCCGAATAGAGCAAAAATACACTCAAACGAATTTCTGCCAAGGAAAATAACTGAAATTTATTTAATAATAACTAAGATGTGTCTCCCATATGCAGCAGTGTCATGGCATTAAAAGAATGCATCCTGGGTCCTTTCACAGGTTTTACATTGTCAACAATGATAAAAACAGTCCTGAATGCATCACTGGATAATATTTATTATTCGCTCAAGATAACAATCGCTTGAATGCCGTAGTTTAAGCTACTCAAAATCGAAAAGGTAGTACTTCAACTGTGAGTAGTGTCCTGACATTAAACCCACTTTTATTTCAATACCGCTTATAGAGGCTTATACAGCAGGTCCAAAAGCCCCCCCCCCAAAAAAAATTGTCATTCGGGGGGAAACCGCCCCATTTAGCTACGCTACTGTGCGCACACTGAATGTGTGGAAACCGAAGTCATGTACAGAATATACAGCTGATTTTCGAATTTGTTTATTACGTTTACTGCTCTGTATTGTATAAACATCTTACTTATTATAAAACGCAGATTGTGTATGTGTGTGTGTGTGTGTCTGTACGTTTATATATTGGATCGGATTTCCTACATTTTTCAACCGATTTCAACAAAACTTCACAGGACTACGTAAAATTACCTTGCAGTGGTTCTGACAGCGCCAAAAATTGGAAAAACACAATTGTTTTTGCACGAAATCAATTTGAAAACACAATTAAGAGGCATTAATGAAAGGGGGACAACTCATATTGAGTTATACTTATTAATATCGAGTTATCGAGTTATACTTATTATAAAATCCAGGTTGATTGTGCGTGTGTGTGTGTGTGTGTGTGTGTGTGTGTTCCTTTATATATGGGATTGGATTTCCTAAATTTTTCAACCGATTTCAACAAAACTTCATTTTTTTTTGGCAGTTAGTGTTTCTTATTGTCTTGCACACTTTTCCTTATTTTTGCATTCAGAATGCTTTAAAAATTCCATTTACAAGACAATTGTTTATAATAAAATTCTATTCAATCGGTAGACTCATAACGATTGAAAACAATATTTTTGTTTGAGTTTGGGTTTGACCAATTCGTAAAAAAAAAGCACAAAACAAACTATTTAAGACATGCGTGTCCGTCAACCTTAAACAATAATCTTTGTCAATTTTATTTTTCAGTCTTTATGATGGTCGATACTTGATCTATCTCTTACTGTTAGATCCCCGGGCCACGCCGGGCTCTACTGCTAGTTAAGAAATAAATTCATCATCTTCATCATCAGTCCTATGACCAGGTGTGTCCATAGTGTCCCTGTGCAGCTGGGCACCTGACCAGTTCTCTCCACACGTCAGAGTCGGAGACGTATGTGGTGCGTCTGGGGTAAGTAGACCTAGCAGAGCCTATCCCTCTTTAGGTCAAACCACAGCCGATGACCTCCAACTGTAAGCCTAGTCTTGGTCACAGACACGTAACTGTTGATTCCATAAGGGGAGGGGGGACTCTCTATCCCTGACTTCAGTGTTGGAGACTCTCCCACCGCGCTCAGTGATGCCATGTCATCACCATACAGATTGCGTATATAGTTATGGGGACCCTCCAATGTGCGAGATGGCCGTTGACCCAGAAAAGGCCTAGTGAGAGAACTGGTTTAGTCACAAATAGCCTGACCACGCAACAGGTCGTGCTGGGTTACATGGTACCAGTTGCCCTCGTAGAGCGACCTGACATAAATCAGATAAACAGAAATTAGATTAGAAATGTTGAAATAGCGGTCAGGTGCAACCACTCATTTAGCGACCATCCCGTTTAACGATCACCTCGTTTTGCGACCAGGTCGTAGGAACGAAACCGGGTCCTTAAATGAGGAGTGGCTTTACTAAGATAGTCTAGCAGTGAGTTATAATTTGGCGGCAGGCAGTGAGTGCTGGATCTAAGAGCTTGGGAAGTTACCATGTCAACTATTTACACAGCAAATCTCGTTTGGCTGTAATGGAGATAATGGTTAATGGTTAAAATTAATCGCTGATGGAAACAATATGGAAGAAAGGCGGTGTTGCGTCTGTGGACGAATTAAATATAAATAACTGCGTAACAACGGGGGCTTTCATGTGTGTGCAGAGGTGGTGGAGCATTCGACTTATCTTTAAGTGGTTATCAGAAATAGAGCTGGGTATTTTTTTCTTATTTTTTTAACTTTTATCTTGGAGACTGAAAATGTTTGATTGCCTCTCGTCACCATTTCTTTTAGTGTTGAAGATCTCCTTCATCACTATCAACATGGCTGTCATGTTTCAACTTGTTTCCACGAGCTGCAATACGAAATCTCTGCTCCGAACGTCTATCTCTTTCTCACTTACTCTCTCTCTCTCTCTTCTCATCTATCTATCTATCTCGTTCTATATCTATCTATCTATCTATCTATCGGTCTATTCCTATCTATCTATCTATCTATCTATCTATCTATCTATCTATCTATCTATCCCCATCTATCTATCTATCTATCCATCTATCCATCCATCTATTTCCATCTATCTCCATTCTATCTATCTATCTATCTATCCATCCATCCATCTATCTATCCATCTATCTCCTATCCATCCATCTATCTATCTATCTATCTATCTATCTATCTATCTATCTATCATCACGGTCTATTCCCATCTATCTATCTATCTATCTATCTATCTATCATCTATCTATCTATCTATCTATCTATCTATCTATCTATCTATCTATCTATCTATCTATCTATCTATCTATCTATCTATCACGGTCTATTCCTATCTATCTATCTATCACGGTCTATTCCTATCTATCTATCTATCTATCTATCTATCTATCTATCTATCTATCTATCTATCTATCTATCTATCTATCTATCTATCTATCTATCTATCCTTCAAAGGTTTCCTAAAATCGAGCATACATAATGAAAAAATGCCCCAAACTTAAAAACAAAGTTTTATTGACAAAATCTTTATATCATTATTAAGAGGAAAGACCAAATGATTTTACATTGAAAAATTATTTTTTATTCTTTTTAGAACCTTCAGAATATTGGTTAAAATTGTTTTCATGGCGTCAACATGCGACTATTAACTTATATGAGGAATTTGCAGGGAAAAATATTAAATGGAAATTCTTGCAAAAATTCAGACAATTGTCGCATTTTAATTAAACTTTCAGAACTTATTTACAAATAAATGAAATTATTTTTGAAATTTATTCTTTGAAATGTTTCCTTTTGGAAGGTAAATTACGTTAGAAACAAAGAAACGAGTACTAGACTGTTACATAATATCAGTCCTCCTATATGGCAGTGGAAGCTGGACAATATCCTCACAGATGAAGCGTGACTTGAAACAACAGAAATGTGGTGACACAGAAGGATGATGAACGAAGTTTTAGAGAAAATGGAAACAAAAAGGCCTGTTATACTTAACATCAGGAAGAGACAGCTGAAATTTGTAGGGCACATAATGAGGAAAGAGGGTTTGGAAAATATGATACTCACATGACAGATTGAAACAAGAGGGAGAGAGGAAAACAACGCATAACCTAACTAGGCTGAACTGGGGTTTATGAGAAATAACAAAAAGATAAAAATGTATTAAGAGCTACAAAGGACAGGAAATTGTGGAGAGCCATGATCGCCAATGTCCTGAAAGAACATAGAAGAAGGAATACAAAATAATATATATATATATATATATATATATATATATATATATATATATATATAAAAGGCAGGATGTGTGTGTGTGTGTGTGTATGTGTAACGAATGCACGGCGCAATTTTCGACGGATTTGCACCCAAATTTACATGCACATGCTCCAAGTTAGCGGAAGGCCAAGACCGACTTTGCATTTCCCAACTCCCATCGATAGCGGAAATAATCGATTTTTTCATGCTTCTACGGCAGTTTTCATGTAGTTTGCGGCCATTTTCTACTGGCCAGAGTGAGAGCCTATAGCTGGCTGCCACGAATAGGCAGGAAGATTCTATTGGCCAGTGTGAGAGCCAACAGACACGAATGTTAACTAACATGCTAGCATGCAAAGAAAATCGATAGCTGCATTCGTCACAAGTGGGAAAAATTTAAGTCGGCACTTTACTCCAATTGGCTCATTCGCTTGCTTAAACTCAACGTTGATTCTGATTCCGCAGAACTGGGTTGAGTGTGAAAAAGTATTTGTTGTTAACATTCTTTTTTCATTCGGTATCTCCAGTTACGAGTCCTTTTTTAAAGCTGATCGTTTTGTGTTCATTTTGTTTAGTTCTTTTTTTCGTAACAGATTTAATGTTTAGTATAGAGCTTAGAAAAAATTCGCAGTGTGAGATAGACAAAAGTAAGGCATGTAACAACATCAGCACAGCAAAGGGCACTCCTTTAAAAGGCAAGGAAGGGCAAAAATATTTTAAGTGATAGCGATTGCTGTATGAGTCGTATGATTTTTTGAATCAAGCACGAGTGACGCCAGGCCATGCTGCTAGTGTATATATATATATATATATATATATATATATATATATATATATATATATATATATTATTATTATTATTAGTATATTTTATTTTAGTTTATTTTTACCACGTTCCCTATTTTCTGACAATGATCTTCCAAAAGAATTCATTATCCTTTTTTTGCTATTCCTTTCCTCTCTTTTTTTCTTTTCTCTTTCATTTTATTTTTATTACCCTTTTCCCTCTGTTCCAACACTCTTATCCTATCTTGCCAAATCTCTCAGTACTAACATCTTCCCCACCCCAAATCCTATAACCCTTTTCCTCTATGTTCAATATCTCACTCCTCTACTACCCACCACGACAAGGATAATCGGCTCAACACATTCCTACCAATAGCAGTTTTTGAATCTAAGTTTATTTTCACAAAAAGTTTCGCACAGCGAGTAATCAGACGGAGATCGGATTTTTACTAATAATACCATTTACACCAAGATTCTCACCAGCCTCAAGAACAACTGTTGGTGAGTCTCTTCCCTCCCTCTGTTTATTTCTCGCATCCGCTGATAAAGGACACAGGCATGCCCGAAAATTCCGAACTTAGAACCTTAATTTCCGTACTTCATTTCTGTCATGTGGTTAACAATAAATGTTTTTCGTACTGATCACATCAATACTCTTTCGTTTGCCTTTGTTTTATTAACCAACCTATCTATTCAATTATATATATATATATATATATATATATATATATATATATATATATATATGTATATATATATGTATAAATTATCCATTATGGATATAATTTTTTCACGTTGTAATGTACGCTCAGCGCATTGTCAATCGTTTTGCATTTAAAAGCATAATGAAAAAATTACGGTAATGGATAACATCGTAAAACTTTGTATAAATACTTATATTAATGAACAGCATACAGTTTTGTATTGCTTCCAACATTGAGGATGATCTTGGAAAAAGATCGAAAGTACTTGGGAAATGAAAATAAAAGAAATTTAAACAGCTATAGCACATTTCTCTCATCCTTTAACATCAATACATGGAACGTTATTCGTGAGTATGAACGGATTTTGTTAAAAATTAGCAGACATAATGCCTGCAATTTATTCAATCAGACATGTTTAAAAGAGAATTTTCTGCCTAAATGCACACATTATATATATATATATATATATATATATATATATATGAGAGAGGGGGGGAGGGTGAAAGATGAAGCATGTGTGTAATATACGATGTCTGTCCGGAAAGTTTACCTTTTAAAGTCCTTTTCAATATCTCGAGAACCGGTTGTGTAGCCTTAATGCAACTTGGCAAAGCAATCCGAGGAGACCTTGCTGCGCACGCATAATCAGATAATCGCCGGTGAGTTTATTCAGTGATCAGTGAGGCGCTGTTGAATGAGCAACTGCCACATTCACAAGAACGTGCAGGTTTTTTCTTTTCCCGACGAAATTTTTGAACATCAACCAGACCTGTCAACCCTCGCAATAGTCCAGATATACAACAAGGCTTTCTTTTAATGCCTTCCAGTGTGTACGTGGTCATATCTCCCCACTGATTCCTCTTCTTTATTATCAGCGAATGGGCTAATTCAGCAACTCTCTACCTTGAGTGGCTCTTGAGCCTTGTATTGGGTAAATAATAGAAAAAAATAAATAAAGAAAGAAAAAAAAAAGAAAGAAAAGATGGTCAAGTCCCGGGTGTCGGAAAATCGGCCCTGGCAACGTACCGGATATGCCACGTTTTTACCTTTTCTTCAAGGTGTAATTACTGATTGCATTTACGCTCAGTCCGAATGCCAATAAAATATATTTTATGACACTTTCTGTATTCCCTGCAGCGGCAATGAAGTCCTCGCTGACTACCAAGTCAAACAGGCAAACATTAACAATAACGACGGGAAGTAAAACGATGTTGTATTGCTAAAATGTGTAAACACACACGGTCACTCACATATCAAGGCTGACAAAGTGGGTAACAGCTATTTGCAGTTACGGCTGATTTAAGAGCGGTTTTCTAAATGGCTGAGAACTCGGCTAAGGTCTAACTCTTCTGCAATCATCGAGGCATGTCAGACACAATACCGTTCGTCAAGATATCCCCCTTTTGTTTAGTCAATTCACCTCAAGTAAGGTAACAAAGCCACTATCACGCATGGCGTTAACGAGTGTCAAAGAATGTAAGAAAAACACTATTAAGGAGCAAGAACAATAAAAGAATAGAATTTAAGACGAAAGAAGATAGCGGTTGATATTACATTTAAATTTTTGAACATCAAACCTGACTGGAAAGCAAGAAGCCGGAAGAGATTTCCACAAGCGAGAAGTGCGTGAAAAGAAACTATTAGCATAGAAATTACTGTTACATTTAGCTATTTCAACAATAAAATGATGAGACCTCGCCGCCAATCTTGTACTGCGCTTAAATTCATAGAGTCTAGATACCATAGATGAAAGTTCATCAGAACAATTACCATGAATATATTTCTATTGTTCTTACTCTCTCTTTCTTTCCTCATTCACACACACACACACACACACACACACACACACACACACACACACACACTCTCTCTCTCTTTCTCTCTCTCTCTCTCACGCACACACAGACTCGTTTGCACCTAATGAAGCCAAACGTGAAGCAAAAATTGATGGAAGCCATACATTTTTTAATCTTTTACAATATTGAGGAGAGTCATTATCATTCCAAGAATTGTTTCGGCTATTAAACAAATTCCTGATGTTGCTTTTGTTGTTAATACAAAATTTTAGCCAATCACTTCTTCGGTCAGCCCCGACGGTTGGATTTAAGAATACATCGACTGCATCTCATTGTATAGGGGTTAGTCACCGCACCCAAAACAGGTGATATCTGTTTACAGAATCTAATTGTTTTAATTATTTCACCCTAAACAAGGCAATAAAGCCACTGAGACGCAGGGGATTTCTGAGAGTGAAAGAATATAAGAAAAAAGAAAAAAACATTATTAAGGAGCAAGAACAATAAAAAACAAAAATTAAGAGAGAAGATAATGATTGACATTGCATTTAAATTTTTGAAGATCAAAGGCATTAAAGCCACTAGGGTGTAAGAGGTTACTGAGTGTTAGAGAATATGAGAAAAACTACTATTAAGGAAAAAAAGACAATAAAAGAACAAAAATTAAGAAGACAGAAGATAACGATTGACATTGCATTTAAATTTTGAAGATCAAAGGCAATAAAGCACTAAAGAGGTTACTGAGTGTTAGAGAATATGAGAAAACTAATTAAGGAAAGAAAACAATAAAGAACAAAATTAAGAAGACAGATGATAACGATTGACATTGCATTTAAATTTTTGAAGATCAAAGGCAATAAAAGCCACTCCTGGGCGCAAGAGGTTACCAGTGTTAGAGAATATGAGAAAAACTACTATTAAGGAAAGAAGACAATAAAAGAACAAGAATTAAGAAGACAGAAGATAACGATTGACATTGCATTTAAATTTTTGAAGATCAAAGGCAATAAAGCCACTAGGGTTTACTGAGTGTTAGAGAATATGAGAAAAACTACTATTAAGAAAAAAGACAATAAAGAAGAAGAATTAAGAAGACAGAAGATAACGATTGACATTGCATTTAAATTTTTTTGAAGAAAAGGCAATAAAGCCACTAAGGCACAAAAAGGTTACTGAGTGTTAGAGAATATGAGAAAAAACTACTATTAAGGAAAGAAGAAAACTACTATAAAAAAGAACAAGAATTAAGAAGACAGAAGATAACGATTGACATTGCATTTAAATTTTTGAAGATCAAAGGCAATAAAGCCACTAGGGTGCAAGAGGTTACTGAGTGTTAGAGAATATGAGAAAAACTACTATTAAGGAAAGAAGACAATAAAAGAACAAGAATTAAGAAGACAGAAGATAACGATTGACATTGCATTTAAATTTTTGAAGATCAAAGGCAATAAAGCCACTAAGGCACAAAAGGTTACTGAGTGTTAGAGAATATGAGAAAAACTACTATTAAGGAAAGAAGACAATAAAAGAACAAGAATTAAGAAGACAGAAGATAACGATTGACATTGCATTTAAATTTTTGAAGATCAAAGGCAATAAAGCCACTAGGGTGCAAGAGGTTACTGAGTGTTAGAGAATATGAGAAAAACTACTATTAAGGAAAGAAGACAATAAAAGAACAAGAATTAAGAAGACAGAAGATAACGATTGACATTGCATTTAAATTTTTGAAGATCAAAGGCAATAAAGCCACTAAGGCACAAAAGGTTACTGAGTGTTGAGAATATGAGAAAAACTACTATTAAGGAAAGAAGACAATAAAAAGAACAAGAATTAAGAAGACAGAAGATAACGATTGACATTGCATTTAAATTTTTGAAGATCAAAGTTGATTTGAAGGGACTTAGGTTCAAGAGAAACGACTGATTTTGGCAAATCGAAAAGGTGTCATTTTCCTCCATGACAACACAGGACCGCCTGAATTAAAACAGACCTCACAGAAGCTTAATGAGTTGAAATGGGAGACCCTCCAGAACCGATTCTATTCTGACTTGACTCCTCTGGATTTTTATTTGTTCTGGTCTCTCAAGAACAATTTAAATGACAAAAGAAATTGATTCTGTACAGTCAGTTGAAAACTATCTCACAACCTTCTTCCAAGAAAAAAAAAACAACACAAAGTTTCTATAAAAATGGCATCAACTAACTTGTAGGACGTTGGAAGATAGTTGCTAAAAACAATGGAAACTATCTACTTGACTGTTTTTTATGAGTAAAATTTTGTTTTTAATTTTCTAAATTAAAGTGCGACATGAAAATCCGAAAGCGCATTGGGATAGCGAAAGATGCCTTCCAAAAGCTAAGCAGAGTATTAAGAAACAAAAAAAAATGTTTAATACAAAGAAGAGTAATGAATTGTTACATAATACCATTCCTCCTATATGGCAGTCTCCTAAAAGGACAATCTCCTCAAAGATGAAGAACAGAATTGAAGCAACAGAAATGTGGTTCTGTAGAATGATTCTGAGAAAACGATGAACCAAATATGTGAGCAACGAAGAGGTTTTAGATAAAATTAAACAAGAACAAAAATTTAAATATCTGGGAAGACGGAAAGTGTGGCAGTGAAATCCGATGACGCATTGGGATAGCGAAAGATGCCTTCCAAAAGCTGAGTAAAGTATTAAGAAACAGAAAAAAATCCTTAGAAACAAAGCAAAGAGTACTGAACTGTTATGTTATCAGTCTTCTTCCATGGTAGTGAATGTTGCAGAATCTCCTCAAAGAGACTTGAAGTAATAGAAATGTGGTTCTACTGAGGGATGCTGAGAATCGAACACGTGAGTAACGGCCAAACTTGGGAGTTTTTGAAAAGAGACACGGAGCGCCACAATTTTCTCAAGACAGGAAATCTAAACTCGTCTTCTTAATGGGATGCAGATAACAGTGTTGAAGATAGATACAGAAAGGAAACTACTAGAACTCATCTAGAGAGGAGTGAAGAAAAGCGAGAAGAAAAGATTAAACATCAATTGTAATAAGACTGAATGCATGTCTGTTAGCAAAAGGGATCAGTCCAATATGTAAATTACAGATTGGGGATGCCAAATTCAAATAAGTACAAAAATTTAAATATCTGGGAAGTCTTTTAACAGAGGACGGAAAGTGTGGCACTGAAATCCGAAGACGCATTGGGATAGAGAAAGATGCTTTCTAAAAGCTAAGCAGAGTATTAAGAAACAAAAAAAAATCGTTGGATACAAAGAAAAGTATACTGAACTGTTATGTAATATCAGTCCTCCTATATGACAGTGAATACTGGACAATCGTCTCACAGATGTAGAAGAAACTTGAAGCAACAGAAATGTGGTTCTACAGAAGGATGCTGAGAATACAATGAACGAATCGTGTGAGCGACGGGGAATTTTTAAGGAAAATAGGGATAAAATGAACTCTTTTGCTTAAGATCAGAAAATGCTGAATTGTCTGGGATGCATAATGAGGAAAGAGGGCACGGAGAATATCACACTCACAAGACATATTGAAAGCAAGAGGAACAGAGGGAAACATAGATATTGTACCTAACGACCTTGTATAGTTCGACTGATTTGTTTTTTACGGTTTATCAACCTTTTTTCATGTTATTTAAAGCCAGAACATATTTTTAGACTGTAAGCATATTTTTTGAGATAATAATGATTTTTACTGATACAAGTTCTACTAATTAACCCATAGTTGGGGGTGTAGAAGAGGTGGATTCTTATTTTTCCCGGGGGTATTTGCGCGAAAGTGACTATAACGAACCCGACTGGAATTGGAACTCGGCTCGCCAATTTCCAATTCCAGTCCATTACACTACCTACACATTCAATTTTACAGCACTTGATATTCCAAAGGTGTCACCCATGTAGCTACTGACCAAGCTCGGTGTTGCTTAACTTCAGTGATTGTACGAGAACCGGTGTTTCAACGTGTTATGGTCGTACGCCATGAGTTTGTATAAATGGATGGCAGAACATGAACGGGGGGGAATTAGGAGAGAAAACATTATAACTAGAACTACAAAGGATAGGAAGTTGTGGAGAGCCATGATCGACTATGTCCTGAAGGAACACGGCAAATAAATGAATAATATATGTAGAAACACATTTAATAAAAATAATGATTTTTAAATTAATATTGAAAATTTACCGTTTTTTCAACAAGATTTAGAACAAATCAAACCTCTTATTATGCGATTATATGCTTTAATCATTGAGCTATATATAAGTGTGGTTGAACCTCCGTGTTCATAGCTTTAATCGACTTGAAGTCAATGGGTGGGAATCCAGTCAGATGACTGCCGTAAATCAAGATCGCATATGGATGGCTGAACGGAAAAAAGGGCGGGAAATGGTTGGGTGAACGGAAGAGGAATGCCTTGAATCCTCGGCACGTGGAGAGATTGGACAGGCAACGAAGTGGCAGTTGAAGGGTGGTGGGGCAGTTTTCTAGAAAGTGTCAGGTGACCGTTCTCATTGTAAGAATCTGTCAGGTTTTAGTGTACAACGGGGTTTCCCCATTTATTTAGAGGGTCCAAGTAAAAAACAAACAAAAAAGCCCCCCAAAAAAAAAAAAAAAAAAAAAAAATAAAAAAAAAACAAAACAAAATAACAAAAAAACGTTCCAGGGCACAAAGAAGTTCATTTTAATAGAATGAAGTTTACTGAAAGAAAAAGGTGGAGAAAAATCTGCTGAAAGGAAAGAAAACGTGAAAAAAGAGAGAAAGAAAGAAAGAAAGAAAGAAAGAAAGAAAGAAAGAAAGAAAAAGAAAGAAAGAAAAGAAAGAAGGAAAGAAAGAAAAAAAAAGAAAGAAAAAAAAGAAAGAAAGAAAAGAAGAGAAGAAAAGAAAAAAAAAAAGAAAAAAAAAGAATAGCGGAAAAAAAAAAGTCGCAAAAAGAGAGGAAGAAAGAAAAAAGAAGGAAAGAAAGAAAGAAAGAATAGCAGAGAAGAGAAAATCGGAAAGTAGAGAGAAAGAAAGAAAAGGGAAGGAAAGAAAACGAGAAAGAATAACGGGAAAAAAAGGAAAGAAAGAAAACCGAAAACAAGAGAGGAAGAAAGAAAACAAGAAAACAAGAAAGAATAACGAAAAAAAAAGAAGGAAAGAAAACGGGCAAGAAGAGAGGAAAGTCGAAAAGGGAAGGAAAGAAAGAAAGCAGGAAAGAACATAGGAAAAAAGGAAATGAAGAAAGAATAGAGGTAAAGATAAGAGAAGGTAATAGAGCAAGAAAGGAAACAGAAAAGGAGTAATCAATCTGGAGAGAAAGAAAGAAAGAAAGAGGGAAATGAGGGCAAGAAAAAAAGGATTAGAATCTGGGATGACGAGAGGTCGGAATAAGAGAAAAGAATAGAAAGCAAGAAATAAAACAAGGAAAGAAACAAAGTTGGAAAGAAAGAAAGAAAAGAGAAGAGAAGGATAAAAAGCAAGAAAAAGAGTGGAAAGATAACGAAGGAAATAAAAGAGGAAAAAAGAAAAATAAAGATGAAGGAAGTGAAAGAAAAAAAGAGAAAATTGGAAGGAAAAAAACAAGTAAAGAAGTAATAGAAAGTTTAGCGGAAGGAAGGAAGAAGTAATGGGTGTTGGTAAGAAGATAAAGAATGAATGACAGTTTGAAGGAATGGATGGATGATGGAAGCAAGCGAAAGAGCTGGAAAAGAAGGGGATGATGGGACAGCGAGAGCGAAGGAAAGAATAACATAAAGCTGAAAATAAAAGAGGAACGAACGAGAAAAGGTAAATGGAAAGAAATAAATAAACGAAGAAAGAAAGAAATAGGAAGCGAAAATTCTAGAAAGACGAGAAGGCAATAAATCAGGAATGAGTCAAGGAATGAAAGGAAAAGGAATGTTGTGAAGAAAAGAGGAAGGCTATCAATCGGGAATAAATGAAGAAAGGAAAAAAATGGATGTTGGAAAGAAAAGAGGAAGGATATAAATAAGGAATGAATGAAGGAATGAAAGGAAAAAGACTTTTGGAAAGAAAAGAGGATGGATATAAATCATAAATGAATTAAGGAAGAAAAAGGAAAAGGAATATTGGAAGGGAAAGAATGAGGATAATAAATCAGGAATGAATGAAGGAATGAAAGAAAGGAAAAAAGAATGTTGAAAGGAAAAAGGAAAGATATAAATCAGGAATGAATGAAGGCAAGGAAAGCAAAAGGATTGTTGGAAAAAAATAGGAAGGATATAAGTCGCGAAAGAAAGAATGAATGAAAGGAAAATGTATCTTGGAAAGAAAAGAGTACCAGTATTAAATTAAATTATTTTGTAAATACGGCAAAATAAGTTGCTTATTGTAAATATTAAATTGAATCTATTAGCTTGAAATTAAAACTAAAATAAAAGCTTTAAGAAAGGTTTTTTATTTGTAAAAATTCATTTTAAACCTTAGGTATCGATTTTCTTTCGCCCCCCCATATATATATATATATATATATATATATATATATATCACACATTATGAAATGGACAAAGTCAAACAATTATTTTAAGACATTTTTATGTTTATACATTCTTTTTATAGATACAAATATTTAAGTAAATGCTCTGTTTATAACAAACAGTATTAAACAACATTTACCGGCCTGAATGTCCGAGAAATTTTCACAGAAATAGACAAAAAGATTGAAATGAAAATTACTGTTTATTATAAACAGAGCATTTACTTAAATATTTGTATCTATAAAAAGAATGTATAAAAATAAAATGTCTTAAAATTGTGTGTGTATATATATATATATATATATATATATATATATATATATATATATATATATATATATATATATATATATATACTAATATTATGTTTTCAAGAGCTAGGCAATAATGGTTCCATACATATTCCTTTTCTTTATTATCTGCAAATTACCGTGAATTCTTGCGAAAGATAGAGAGTATTTCCCACTTCATGGTGTTTAAATTCAGATTAGTCCTTGCAAACCCAATTCATCCTGCTATTTATCCCATAGCTGGGAGGATAAGAGACGGATTTGTGCATTTCCCGATGAAATTAATGCGAAAGTCAGGGCAATGGATTAGACCGGAAATCGAACTCGGTTCGCCGATTCTATTCTCCGCGCCGATGTCCGCTTCGTCAGCCGCAAATCAAATGTAGTTGTCCAACAGCTAGAGCGGAATTTACCCGGAAAATGCCAAAGGTTTTCTAAGCAATCTTCTGCTTTTACATGACATAGGGGCGTGAGAAAAGTGAGTTCTACAAAATTTCTTTAGTTGGGGTAAATTTGATGACGTCATAAGATGGCTGCTAAATTCAGTTAACCCTAGAACACTAACCATCGGTATATAGTACCCAGCGCAAATTTTCCTATTTTTAATTACAATTTTAAGTACCTGATTTTCTTATCTAAATAATGTTTTTCAGTCCCTATTAATGTTAACTCAAAGTACAAAGTTTGAAGTGCCTGCATGTAAAATATTTCAAATAAAGATTTATATTTGATATTTTTTTTGATATTTTCAAAATCGGGTATGATATAGCCATGGTTAGTAGTGGTGTAACTTTAATTGATGGCTAGTGTTCTAGAGTTAAGCCTGAGGTATCGTCTGCTTGTACTAAATAGATTAATTAATTTTTTTTGAAAAGCTCCCAATAAAATGTAGAATTTTTTTTTGCTCGGTGACTTTTATTGAATTTTATTAGTTTTCTTTCTATTTTCATTCAAACATAAAAAACGACGTTTTTGAGCTGCTAACGATAAAAGTGAGTTCTACAAAATTTCTTTAGTTGGTAAAAATTTGATGACGTCATAAGATGGCTGCTATGTTTCAGATTTACTAAAAAAAAACAAAATATTTCAGAAAAAATATCTTGTTACTAAAATGGTTTCTTCTTTCATAAGTATATAATAGAATTTTGACCAACGACAAAGACGCAACCATAAAATATATTTCCACAGTTTGACCAACGATTTGATATCATGACGTTTTGAAAGTTAATACGAGAATTCACCCAATTTAAGGCTTGAGACCTACTCGAGGTAGAGAATTACTGTTAAAATAGTTATAATGAAAGAGGCGTGTGATATGAATGAAAAGTGGTAGGAATTGGAAGTTATGACAGTAAGGAGGCTAGATCACTATTCACCTTTGACTTGAAGAGGTTAAGAAGGGAAGCAACTGCGCGGGAGTCTGTACCACAAAGTGGCAGTTCTTGGGAAAAAAATCTATCTAAGTGGAACTTTTTCGATACAATTGGAATACGGGGGAAATCAGATTGAAACTACTCCGTGGAAGTAGTATGGAGTAGCCTAACTGTAAAGGCATGAACTGGTACAGAGTGGAGCTCAATTGAACATTTGCGATGGAAATAGCGATAAGCTTGCAGCGTTGCGTCTGTGAGTAAAGAGGCGGTAGGGTGGAAAATACGTCTTCCCTCATACGACCGTGTTAATAACTTATAAGTCTATCAAGGCTGGACAGTGAAGATTGAGAATCTCCGGTCCAGCTATGGCAGTAACACTCTATTTGTTGGCCTAATCTGATTCTTGTAAAGATAAAACCATGTAGAATAAATTAGATAATTTCTGGGATGAAAGAATGCGTCGACCGTTTTCGTATATATGATTTCCGCTAGGCTGTCCTCCTATGTGGCAATGAATGATGGACAACCCCTATCGAAGATGAAGAAGAGACTTGGAGCAACAGAAATGTGGTTCTACAGAAGGATGCTGAGGATAGCATGGACCGAACGTGAGAAACGACGAGGTTTTAGAGAAAATGAAAACTAAAAGGAAACATGCTAAACATCATGAAGCGACAGTTGAAATTTATGCGGCACATAATGAGGAAGGAGGGTTTGGAAAATCAGATACTCACAGGTCAGATGAAGGGAAAGAGGGACAGAGGAAAACAATGCGTAACCTGCTTGATAGGCAGAACAGGGTTTAGGTGAAATAGCAAAAAGACAAAATTTTTTAAGAGTTACAAGAGACAGGAAGTTGTGGAGGGCCATGATCTTCTACACCCTGAAGGGACACGGCACCTAAAGATGAAGATTTCCAGAGAGAAGAGAGAGAGAGAGAGAGACAGAGAGAGAGAGAAAGAGTAGAAGAGAGCGAGAGAAGAGTGTAGAGAGAGTAGAGGAGGAACTAGAGGAGAGAGAGGGTAGAGGAGAGAGAGAAGAGAGAGTAGAGAAGAGAGAGAAGAGGACAGAGAGAGAGAGAGGAGAGAGAGATTAAAGGAAAGTGAGAGAGTAGAGGAGGGACTAAAGAAGAGAGAGGGGAGAAGTGCGAGAGAGGAGAGGAGAGAGAGAGAGTAGAGAAGCGCGAGAGAAGAGAGGAGAGAGAGAGGAGAGGAAAGAGAGAGTAGAGGGGAGAGAGAGGGGAGAGAGAGAGAGGGGGGAGAGAGTAGACGAAAGAGAGATAAATTGCTTACTGATTCTATGGATGAATACATCAGCAGTGGATTAGAGGATCGAAACCCATACTGTTCATGAGGTTGTCTCTGGTTATGATTAACAATACCCTTGTTGACAAGTGTTTGCTAATGACACTGAGACTGATGGGGAGATACTGTGATGAAGAGGAACGCTTATCTGTGTGGTTGAAAACAGAGCAAAGAGCTAACAACTTCCACAGATTTAGGAAGCATTTCTCTTTTACGCAGCGGTTAAACAACTTTACCAGGATTGATAATAATTCATGGCTAAGATTCTTAAGTACAACAACAAAGAAGAAGTAAAACAACAGTTATTTTTAAAAATAATTTATTTTGAGTTCAAAGTATTTTTACTCTTCGACTGACTGTCACCCAAAGCTAAGCGAGCCCAGTCTACCCATAGGTGATTGGGTGGTAAGAGAAATGGATTAATGTCTTTCCTAGAGGAGGCATTAGTTCGAAAGTGAACCTAACAGACTTGGCCGGAATTTGAACTCTGCTCGCCGACTCCATTTTATGCATCCGTCACCGTTACCCACACCGCATAGATAAAGAGAAACCGAAGTAAAGGCAGATATAGTGATTTTCCAAGCGTAGCTTGGATGTGGCACAAGGCCGAAAGTAAGGGGCACCCAGTGAGTATTGAACTCACTACTCAGTCGTAATTGTTCTAGCGGGACAATCTTGTTAACCATTACACCAACTCGAGGTACCCAAAATGATTTTCCGAGCGTAGCTCGGATGTGGCACAAGGCCGAAAGTAAGGGGCACCCAGTGAGGATTGAACTCACTACTCAGTCGTAATTGTTCTAGCGAGACAAGCTTGTTAACCATTACACCACCTTGGGGTGCCCAAAGCAGAGTAAGAGCGATCTTGTATCTAAGATTTGTTTATCCCTTAAAGTCGACAAAACATACTTATAAGCGTAAATATGTTGCTGTGGCTCTTTGATCCAATACGTGCTTTTCCACCGATTTTACAAGTATACATATTGACATTCTAGTACGCTTGCAGCGTTAAAATTGCTTAATTACAGGTTTTACGCTATTGCTAGCTGAAGAATCAACCTCGTGAGAGGACATATTATTCGTTGTGTGACTTTCTTGTTCTCGAATCGTGTCTTTTCTTTGTCTTCCATTTTGAAAACGATTCACTTCCTATCCCTCTTTATTCTCATTTCAGTGCTCGCTTTCCTTTCCCAACCCTTTCACCGCGACATTGCTCCCTTACAAAACGAGAAGAAATTCACCTAAGCCATCTTAATGTGTTCAAGTTATTTGCCACTATTCCACGTCTTGTAACGGATGTGACGTCACCGAGCCTCACGTTGACAGGCAGACATATTGCACTGAAGAAAGGAAGGCAGACAGGGGATTCCCTGGTTTATATCAGCGCCATGGGTCCTCCCACAGATGAAGAAGTGAGGTGAAACCCCATATTTAGAATAGGCAAAATATCTAATTGATTTAATAGTTTTTAGCCTGGATAAACTGAGGTAGACGACAGCATTTCTATTGGCTAAATTAATTATCTAATGACGTCTATTTATCTCTCTTTTAGGCTGAATGAAAAGTATTTTCATTTTTAATCGATAAGAAGCAAGTAAAGGCTTAAGATTAAAGTAAATACTAATAAAAGATCCATATTAATGGTTGACAATTCTTCATCTAATAAAGAATGAAGACTAAAGTAAATACTAGTCTGAAATTAATAATAATAGTTAATGATAAAAGTAAAAAAATGGTAATAATGGCTAACAATGCTTTCTTTAATAAAGATGAAGATGAAAGTAAATAGTAGTCAAAATTAATAAAACTGTCTGACGAAGATGAAAACAAATGCTAGTCAAAAATTCATAATAATGGTTGAAAATGGTTTATCTAATAAAAATGAAGACGTAAGTAAATACTACTCAAAAATTAATGGCTGACATTGTTTCATCTTGTCAAAATTGAAGATTAAATTCTAGAGAAAAATTCGTAGTAATGTCTGACATTGCTTCATCTAATCAAAAATAAAGACGAACATAAATACTAGTCAAAAATTCATAATAATGGCTGACAATGCTTCATCTAATTAAAAAATAAAGATCCAAATAAATATTAGATTAAATTAATAATAATGTTGGTCAATGATCGGTTTAATAAAAAATTAATAGAAACATAAAAAGTGCGTCGCTTATGAGCTGTCTTTGCCGTTCTTTCGCCAGTTGTTCGATTTCTTGGTGAAACTTTCGTCTTGATTATTTTTTCTACCTTGTCTAAGGGATGTGCCTTTGTTTCTTTTCTGGGTATGACATCAACACAACGTCATAGTGTATCTTGAGTTTATGATAACAAATTCCGGTAGATTTTCTAGTTCTTTTAGGATCTATATGTGTAGGGTATATTGAATTTGGTCCGAATATCTTTGGGAAAGGTAGAATCTACTTTTCTCAGTAGGTCAATTGCCATGGCGCGTAAACTAGAACGAACCATTTCCCTTCTCTCCATATTCAATTAGTAAGAAAGAAATTCAATCCAAACAGCTTCTTCAGAAGGAGGGTAGATAATGATTGACCCTGAGCTAGAAGAGCTGGAAAAGTAGAGTCACTGCCATATTTTGTTTTGAAATTAAAGGTCAATTGCCAATTCATTATTCGTAGCTACAATCTTAACAACATACGGTATGCATATGACACAGTATTGAGAATCTTTATAGAAAACCAAACCTACCCCAGAGTACGGAATTTGGGTGTTGGACCATTCACCCCAGCCCATGGAGCAATTTGATTACAGAAACTTCATCAGAAGCCTTATGTGCCATGAAGGACCAGGTAGATACCAGATAACACTGTTTCTTTGAGGAACTGTCTTTTAAGAGGATGCTTCTTTGATCACTACAATCCTAACCTCTTCAAGTCTAAGGTTAACCATTATCTTTCCTACATTTCATCATGAACTGCACTTCTTACCTCCTGTCCTTACCCCCTTTATTATAACAACAACATTCAATAACCCTCTACCTTGAGTGGCTCTTGAGTATTGTACTGGATAAAAAATTAATTAAAAACTTAAAAAAATAAGGAAGATAGATAATAATTGATCTTAGACTAGAATAGGTTAATAATGAGAAATCAGTTTCTCTGTCATATGGGAATTCATATCTTGTTTAGTAATTAAAGGCAAGTTAATAATTCATTATTAACAGTTACAATCTTAACATATCTTATACGGTATGCATATGACACCGTGTTAATAGCAGAAACAGAAAGGAAACTTCTTTAGAAGATGGTAAAGGAAAGCAATGATGAAAAAAGCACTAAACATCAATCGTAAGAAGATAGAATATTTGGTTGTCAGCAAAAAGAAGAGCCCAATATGCGAATTACCATTTGGAGGTGCCAAAGTTAAGCAAGCACATAAATTTAAATATCTTGGAAGTGTTTTATTACAGGATGGAAAGTGTGACCCTGAAATCCGAAGGTACATTGGGATTGTGATAACGCCTTTCAAAAGCTAAGCAAAGTATAGCATCTTGAGTAAGACAATAAGCATTCGACAGCAAGGCCTCTGATCAGGAGGTTTTGAGGGGCGTGGAACCAACTCTTAATTGCTGGTGTTCCCAGGTCCACCCTGACCCGGAGTGGTAGCACCTGTTAGGGTCCCAACTATCGGCAAATAGTTAACCCCCAAATTGGTGTCAAAACACCATGAAAGTGTAAAAATAGGTTTTAATACCAGCAATAAATTTATTGTTAAAAAATTATTACTAGAAATACATTTTTGAAGAAATAAATCTTGCCAGCAATACATTTTCGGAAAAAAATATTAGCAGCAATAAAAATCTTGTCGGCATTAAATAACCCATTGAGGTGTTGACATGCCGTAAAACAAACCAAACCAAACCAAACTAGCAAAGTATAAAGAAACAGAAAAATCTCATTAGAAAAAATAATGAGTACTGAACTGTTATGTAATATTAGTCATTCTATATAGCAGTGAGTGCTGGACAGTCTCATCACAGATGAAGAAGAGAAATGTGGTTCTACAGAAGGATGCTGAGAATACCGTTAACTAAACATATAAACAATTAGGAAATTTTAGAGATAAAGAAACAAGAAAGACACTTATGCTTAACATCAGGAAGAGAAAGTTGAAATTTTTAGGATACATAATGAGGAAAGGAGGCTTGAAGAATTTGATACACCCAGGACATATTGAAGGCAAGAAGGACAGAGGAAAGCAGTGCATAACCTGTGTTATGAATTTGTGTAAATGCTTAGAAGATTACAAGAGATAGTGGAAAGACAAAATTTACTAAGAACGACAAGTGACAGGAAATTGTGGAGAGCCATGATCGTCCTGAAGGAAAACATTCCATAGAAGAAGAAGAAAGAGGAGGAACCAGGGATTGTCTGACCTCGTGAAGTTGGAGTTCAACTTCTAAGAAGTTGGGATATAGAACCCTTTATATCAGTGTAGGAGAAAAAAATATAAGCCTAATTGTTTATTATGCAATGATTCTTCCAAAGTATGAAAAAAATAGGAAAATCTCGTTAGAAACTGCGAAAAAATTACTGAATTGTTATGTAAATCCCTAATGTCGAGTAGATGGGACTCATTAGCATGGGAATACGTGGCTGGCTTAGTAAAACTAAACCTTCGTCAGAGTATGGAATTTGAGTGTTGCGGGCAATTACCCCCTCCTGTGGAACAATCCGATTACAGAAACTTCTTCAGAGGCCTTATATGCCATGAGGCACTAGGTAAGTAGCAAATAACATCGCTTCTTTGTTGAACAGTCACCCGAGAGGATGCTCTCCTGATCACTATAATCTTAACCTCTTCAAGTCTAAGGTTAACCATTATCTTTCCTACATTTCATCAATAGTCTGCACTTCTTACTTCCTCCTCTTAAAACCCTTATAACAACCTCATTCAATAACCCTCTACCTTGAGTGGCTCTCAAACATTGTATTAGATGAAAAATTAGTAAAAAAATAAGGAGGATAGATAATGATTAACCTTGGACAAGAAGTAGGTAAGAATGGGAAATCAGGGTTTCTGCTATATAGGAATCCATATCTTGTTTTGGTAATTAAAGGCAAGGTACCAATTTATTATGTCATATGGGAACCCATATGTTGCTTGGTAATTACAAGTTACTTACTAATTCATTATTGGTAGCTACAATCTTAATGACGTTAGTATAAAACCGCTACTTTAGGTTTTTTAACTAGTACTAGAACCGCTACTTTCTGGAACTGTATTCCTTTATTAAGAAGCAAATTCCACTCAAATGGTTTCTTCCCACAAACTGCTATGTATATGAAAGAGTGCAAGTACAAAAATTTAAATATCTAGGAAGTATTTTAACAGAGGAAGGAAAGTCAAACACCGAAATTTCAAGGAACATTGGGATAGCGAAAGAAGCCTTCCCAAAGCTAAGCAAAGTATAAAGAAACAAGAAAATCTAGTTAGAAACAAAGAAAGTATTACTGAACTGATATGAATTACCAGCCCTCCTATATGTCACCAAATGCTGGACAGTTTCATCACGGGTGAAGACGAGAAGTGAGGCAACAGAAATGTGGTTCTACAGAAGGATGATGAGAATACCATGAACATTTATAGAAAACCAAACCTTCCTCAGAGTTCAGAGTTTGGGTGTTGGTTGGGAGAAAATCTCTGTGGAACAATTTGATTACATAAAAATTCATCAGATGCTTTAAATGCTATAAGACACTAAGTAGATAGCAGAGAACACCGCTTCTTTGTGGAAGAGTCAGCTGAGAGCGTTATTTCCTTGTCATTGTAATCTTACCCTGTTCAAGTCAATTGTTAACCGCTATCTTTCCTACATCTCATCATAAATTGCTTTCATGTTTTAAAAAATAATTTATTAAGTTTTAAATCTTTTAATATTCTGTATTATTTTCATCATTTTAGATGATACTAGCAGTAGAACTCGGCGTTGCCCGGGGATATAACAGTAAGAGATAGATCAAGTATCCACAATCATAAAGACTGAAAAATAAAATTGACAAAGATTATTGTTTAAGGTTGACGGACACGCATGTCTTAATTAGTTTTTTTTTTTTTATGAATTGGTCAAACTCAAACTCGAACAAAAACATTGTTTTCAATCGTTATGAGTCTCCCGATTGAATTTTATTATAAATAATTGTCTTGTAAATGGAGTTTTTAAAGCATTCTGAATGTAAAAATAAAGAAAAAAGTGTGCAAGACAATAAGAAACACTACCTGCCAAAAAAAAAAAAAAAAGTGAAGTTTTGTTTTATCGGCTGAAAATATAGAAAATCCGATGTGAGTTGTCTCCTTCCATTTTCACGATGTCTCTTAATCGTGTTTTCAAATTGATTTTGTGCAAAAACAATTATATTTTTCCCATTTTTGGCGCTGTTAGAACCACCACAAGGTAATTTTATGTAGTCCTGTGAAGTTTTGTTGAAATCGGTTGAAAAATGTAGGAAATCCGATCCAATATATAAACGTTACAGACACACACACAATCTGCGTTTTATAATAAGTAAGATTATTATTAAATAAAAACTATATTTACTAATTATGAATTAAAAAGCTTATTACAATTCATCATACACGAATTTTTTAAAATAATTTTATTCTGTGTATAAACGTGTCGATTATTTTGTAGATATGGCTGTTCCTACGCAGCATTATCAGAAAATAAAACAATAAATATAGTAAATTTAAAGCCAAAGTATTTAAAATTCAGTAAAACATCAGATTACGAAAAATATTTTCCTAAATTTTTAAAATTACTGAGTACTTAAAAATTATATAAAAAAGGCACTGACGATAGATTCTTCAATTATTTTTTACTGATAAATCCCTGTAGAAAAACATTAGATAAACATCTATCTGTCATCAATCTATCAACATGTCAAGATGCTAAATAAATAGCTACCGACGTGTTAAAAATGCATTTGTGCGACACTTTTAAACTTAAAGTAAATAATATTTGTTTCAAATCATTAATTATACTTTAAATCAGCTGATATTCCTCAAATAAAGTTTGAATGAATTATATTTCATTTTTGGAAGATTTTTTTCTAATAAAGAGAATTACGTTGTGATAAACGCGGGTTAAAATGGCGCTGAAATTAGTATTTTTTTTTTTTTAAGAAAATATCCTTCCAGTCAATTTAAATTAGTTTTGAAATAGAGCAAAGTATTTTCCCTTTTGGAAACATTAACTTTAATCTATTGAAAGCTTCAAGAAAAATTGTTCATTTAAAACCTTACGTATCTATCTATATATAGAGAGGGAGGTTACCTATATATCTATATATAGAGAGGGAGGTTATCTATATATCTATATATAGAGAGGGAGGTTATCTATATATCTATATATAGAGAGAGAGGTTATCTATATATCTATATATATAGAGAGAGGTTATCTTTTTATCTATATATAGAGAGGGAGGTTATCTATATATAGAGAGAGAGGTTATCTATATATCTATATATATATAGAGAGAGGTTATCTATATATCTATATATATATAGAGAGAGAGGTTATCTATATATCTATATATATAGAGAGAGGTTATCTATATATCTATATATAGAGGGAGGTTATCTATATATCTATATATATATAGAGAGAGGTTATAGATACAATGTTTTGACCAAGTACCCTCCGGTTATCGTCATTAGCCGATATGGGATATCTGTTGATTTTTGCGATATTTTGCCTCAGTGATATCAGTTATTGTTCGTACGTCATTGCCAGTACTAAGGATTGAACTCATAATCACTAGATGACAGTAATACTTGTATAACCAACTCCTATATCCACTACGCCACCGGCTCGTTCGAAACCATTCGTCCTTATTTATAATTACTTATTTCAGAAATGAAATACTAAAACAAGGTTTAAAATACCCCCCCCCCATAGCATTTATTAAGAGCCACAATGGATAGGAAACTGCGGAGAGCCATAACCGAATGATTATTTGAACTAATTATGCTAATTAATAATGGCATTGTGATACGATGATGGCGGAATCGACATTTTTCTTTTGTTAAATGACAGTATTTTTGGTGGTAATGGTTGTGTCGACATTTTGTTGAGGAAAAAAAAATAATAAAAAAGGGCGTGTATAAGTCTGATACCGATTATGATAAAGGGGGACATTTCGACATTATCTTGTAATTCTCTTCGTCTTCGTCAGAAAAATTGCCGAAAACACGCCCTTTGTTTCGTTACTGGAGTCTGGCACGTGCGCCGACCTGATTAGTCAGTTCGTCAAATCCTCGCACTAGCATGTAAAAAAAAAAAAAAGAAAAAAAAGTCAAATTAAATATAACTAACAAACAAACGAACAAACTGTAGCAATGAACTAAGACAGTGTCTGAAGCACTATAAGACTTTTTCTTCTCCTTTCGACTAACATGAGCCCTAAAAAGACGTCGGTCTTTAAAGGACCAGTTGTCGTCGAACGTATACAAAAGAACGGCTTGAAATGGTCTGTCTTAGGGGCAGAGAAGAGACTGCCTCACCTCCATCCGACCCCTGCTGAGGAAAGAATGAACGCTAACGGAAAAATGACTTTTAAAACCATTTTTTTTTTAATTGAAAAATTGCTTGTGTCAAAGGCTGTGAGGTAAAAAGTCCCGCCTAAGAAAAATTGAGTGAGTCAGATTTTCCGGGAAATTGGAGGATTTGATAAAAATGTATAGAATTGGGAAAATTTAGCGAAGCTGAGTTTTTAGTTTAAGGCTAACATTGACACACTAAAAGCAGTTACCCACTTAATAAACACACTTAAGAAACACAAATACATCTACACACACAGTTTGTGTCTGAATTTTTTAAACAATGTGTTCTTACCATACAGAGATTCTTTTGAGCCAGTTTCTTCGACTCAACATCATTTCAACGCTTTGGCCGTCGTGGTTTCCGGCTTTCTCTCAGAAGTGTTGCTACAAGAATATAATGACTCGTTTGAACCACTTTCCTCGGCTTTATTATAAGTCTAGTTAGGTATCTGTCTCTTCGCTGTAAGATGATCAAGTTTGGTATCTAAATTGTTTGTCTATTTAAAAATACGTATTTTCCGGTTTACAAGACGCCGCGGCTTGGAAGACGCACCCTCATATTGGAAAGAAATTTCTAAGAAAAAAAAAAGGTCATTCTCATACTGATTCTATGGGTTAATAAGTAAGACGTGTATCAGTAAACCATTATTATCTCCCAAAAATCTTAAAATATGTCCTGGCTTTAAATAACCTGCATATATATATATATATATATATATATATATATATATATATATATATATATATATATTCACTGGGTACCCCATACTTTCGGCCTTGTGCCATATATATATATATACACACGCGCGCACACACACATACATATATAGTGTAATTGAAAAGTAACTTCCCATTTTAAAATTCTTAAAATTTATTTATTAGCTATAATTTTTACAAGAAATGGATCTGAGAGGAAAGCGTTTAGCATGAGGATTTATTTAAAATTCGATATGGGTACCAGATTTCGCTACCAGCTTCTCGAGTCGTCTAGGAATCTAGAGGCAACCGGACGTCTAGCCACACTGAAGAGCTGTGATACAGCGAAACAGTCTCTCTGTGGATGATAATATATATATATATATATATATATATATATAGTCATCCACAGACAGACTGTTATATATATATATATATATATATATATATAACACGCAGATATGAGTACACACATACACATGCACAATCTCTTTCTTAAATAAATTCTTTTTCGCACACTGACACAAACAATATCTCTCCTTTTCCCATTTACACATGTATAAACGCACTCTTTGTATCTTACACATGTATATACATACACATTATCACATACGCTCACAGACATACACAGATACACACATACGCATCATGGTTTTCCTTAGTAACAAGAAGCGAGTCTTCGAAATAAAATTTTCAACTCTTCATTTGCATTTTGAAATACCATCTGAAACTAATGGACGCCTTTTAGAGCGCCGAGAGTCACATCCGGGCGAGACCCAGGAGATTTCCATCGTTAACGTCAAATAAGACTGGATTTGACAAAGTCTTAATGTAATAGCAGCAACCAGAGACTTCCGTTCAAGGTTAGCTCTATATTCATAATCCACTCATCATCCACAGTTAGCAATAATTACCAAAAAAAAAAAAAAAAAAAAAAAAAAAAAAAAAAAAAAAAAAAAAAATGGGAAAAGTTCGGTAAGTTTAAAGACTCCATAGCTTGTATCTTTAGTTCTCACAAATTATATATATATATATATATATATATATATATATATATATATATATATATATATATATATATATAAAATTACTGATATTCAATCTCTCCAACCATTATTGAGTAATGTTTAACAACCTACTCTCACAGACCATGACTACTACAGTGAGACCGATACTCACCTTGTGGCCTTGTACCAGACTTGACTACGCTCTACACAAGATATCATACGTGTACACAAGCGCACACAAGATGTAAATAAAACGAAACAATTGCGTCATCAAAGACGATATATTCTAATCAAATATTAGTTGCAAGAATTTCGTTTCACGAGAAATACATTTGTTGGTAAAGTGTAAAATCATTTTCTGCCATAAGTCGTCCGAACTTACTTACGATTTACCAGTTAATGAGGTTCAATGGACAGGATTCCACAGATCGATATTGTCGAAAAGATTTCGATCTCAGTTTTCTGGCGTTCTCGTTCTTGTTAAAGCTCTTCGAAAAGACACTCACCTTAAGTTTGCTAGTAGCCGTCATTCGCGTTGTCATACCTTTGGCATACCATTGTAGACTTTGGTGAAATTAGGCTTAACGTTATTGGTAGCTGCCTCATCATCATTTGCGTTGTCATACCTTTGGCAAATCATTGTAAAGTTTGGTCATATGTGGCTTAGGTTTATTGGTAAGCCGTTCCACCGTCATTTGGATTGTCATACCTTTAGCATACCATTGTAGACTTTGGTAGTATTAGGCTTAACGTTATTGGTAGCTCTCCCACCATCATTTGCGTTGCCATACCTTTGAAAAATCATTGTAAAGTTTGGTCGTGTTGTCATGCCTTTGGAATACCATTATAGTGTTTGATGAGGGCAACGTTGGGTGTTTGTTTTGTCATATACTATTTCTAGCAGTAAAACCTCACTATTTAATTATACGAAAATGTACTAAATATTATTAGTATACATTTGTGCGGGAGAAAGGGTGTCTGCCATCGAATAAATCTTATATGACCATAAATCTTATGGTGCTCATCTCATGTAGCCTTGTGCCATGCAAATGTAAACGTAGCAAAAAATGTTCATATATTTAGAAATATAGCCGATGACACAACAGTTACATAGAAACAGTTTTCATAGAAAATATTAATCTTTTGACAGGATTCGAACCTGCATTCTATGAAAATTTCTCGGACATTCAGGCCGGTAAATGTTATTTAATACTGTTTATTATAAACAGAGCATTTACTTAAATACTTGTATCTATAAAAAAGAACGTTAAACATAAAAATGTCTTTAATAAATAAATTGTCGGACTTTGTCCATTTCTTATATATATATATATATATATATATATATATATATATATATATATATATATATATATATATATATATATATATATATATATACAAAGACATGGTGCAGTGAATAAATTGTCGTTTAAATATCACTGACATCTCATTTTTAACAGTTATATTTATCAAAATTGCACAAAAATATCTTGAAATACCAAAGAGTAAATTTATTCAATAAAACCGCCACTTGCCTTCAACCACGGCCTTACATTTTCAGAATCTTCCGCAAATCTTTCTTTAGTCTCAAACGTTATGGCCTGATTTAGATCTTCACTTGGGGCTCGGTTTGTGAGACCAAGCTAACTTGTGCAAATATCTATTTGGGCTTCTGTTTAGGGTATTAATGGCCCCAAAAACTACCGAAGGTAGTAAAGGAAAGCGAGAAGAAAGGACTAAACATCAACTGCAAGAAGACAGAATGCATGGTTGTTAGCAAAAGGATGAGCCCAAATTACAAATTGGAGATACCAAAATCAAACAAGTACAACAATTTAAATATCTGGGAAGTGTTTTAACAGAGGACAAAAAGTCTGACACTGAAATCCGAAGGTGCATTTAGATTACCAAAGATGCTTCCCAAAAGTTAAGCAAAGTACTGAGAAACAGGAAAACTTCGTTAGAAACAAAGAAAAGCCTACTGAACTGTTATGTGATATCTATATTCGTATATGGCTGTGAATGCCGACCAATCTCTTTAAAGATGAAGAAGAGATTTAAAATAACAGAAATGTGGTTCTACAGAAGAATGCTGAGGATACCATGGGCTGAATATGTGAGAAACGATGACGTTTTAGAAAAAATGGAATAATTAACATCAGGAAGAGACAGTTGAGGATTGTAGGGCACATAATGAGGAAAGAGGGCTTGGAAAATCTGATACTCACATGACAGACCGAAGGCAAGAAGGACAGAGGAAAACAGCGTATGACATACTTAGTGAGTTTGCCGCAAATAGATGGCGGAACAGGGTTTGGGAGAAATAACAAAACAACAAAATTTTTTAAGATCTATCAAGGACAGGAAATTGTGGAGAGCCATGATCGCTTGATTGCTGAGGGGAGACGGAACACGAAGAAGAAGAATGCAAGATATAGTTGGTAGAGTTATACAAGAAGCACTGTGACCAAAAATCAACATTTCCTTAAATTTTTTTTTCTTTTTTTCTTCATATTACTATTGATGAAGCTCTCGAGATAACGAATATTAATTATTAAATTTTATAAAAGTTAATGTGGGGGGGGCACTTTGCCATGACAATTTATTGTAAATTGATTCCCCCCTACGTAAGCCAAAACAAAATATGCCTATAATACGTGATTGCTTAAAAAGTAAAATATATATATATATATATATATATGATGCATATATATATATATATATATATATATATATATATATATATGTGTGTGTGTGTGTGTGTGTGTGAAATTTTTTTTATATATATTATTTATATATATATTATATGCGCGGTACTTATTGGAAAGCGCTCAATATCAGTGAATAAGAGCTAACATATTTAGTTGGATTGATGTGAGTTTGTGACCTTGGGTTTCACGCTATTAGCGATCGTCATATATATATATATATATATATATATATATATATATATTTCAAATTATAGGTGCAATTATAATTTATAAATTCATGAATCATTCATACAATAAAACAAATAGAGAGGTTAATGATTTAAATGGCGAGAATACATCTTCGCAAACAATATAAATAAGATACATCAACCCCGAACCTGTATTTGAATGATATGATCCCTGTTTATAAATTACAGTTGCATAAGGTCTTTTTAATTTTTTACAAGCTTTCGTCTGTTCCTACAGACATCCTCAGATATGGAAATAGATTTTGTTCTTGTTTTTACTTCTCGGTAATAAGAGGACAACGAAAATGGAGATGTAATCCGAAATCTATTTGTTTTATTGCATGAATGATTCATGAATTTATATATATATATATATATATATATATATATATATATGAAAAAAATATAGTTTTAAGGTGTGCTATATTTATGGGATACAGTGCTCAGTATCATAGAGCGTATGTGAATATAAATATGAAAGTGAACATAAAGTCAACACTCAGAGGCGACAGGCTGTTTCATGCTAGACGCAATCGTCTGAGTGTTGACTTCTATGTTCACTTTATATATATATATATATATATATATATATATATATATATATATATAAAAATTCATAAAATGGAGTGTTTAACCGATAGCAATGTATTTAAAAAATACCCCCCCAAATCTCTAGAATCCGAATTAAAAAAGAAAGAAATTAAAAAGAAAGAAATCAAGTCAGGTGAGCATATTTTGTTTCGGCTGCCGTACCTCGTATCGTATTGTATCTCAGCATGTGAAGCTCCTTTGTCAGACGTTAGCCTTCCCAGATTCATGGGGAGAAATCAGCCATTTCTCTACGATGCTGACTCAGTGCGTGTTGGAGAGGGGTGGATGTGACACGCTTGTGACACGATCATGTCTCTCTTGAGTCATGATCACCCAAGGATATTTGCGCATAGGTGAATATAACAAACCCGACTGGAATTCGAACTCAGCTCTCCGATTTTTCATTTCGAGTCGTCATCCGCACATCACCCATCCAAGCTTACAATGCCTGGTATTCACAAGCGGTCATCCATCTTGGTACTGACCACGTTCGACGTTGCTTAACCTCGGGGATCGTACGAGAACTGGTGTTTCAATATGATATGACCGTAAGTTCTTTATACCACCCGCACGTCCAAGCTTATAACGCCCGGTATTCACAGCCGGTCATTCATCTTGGTACTGACCAGATTCGATGTTGCTTAACCTCGATGATCTTCCGAGAAACTCTGTTTCAATGTGTTGTGGTCGTCAGTCTTTGGATTGTGAAGTGGGCTGGCGGTTCAATTTACAATGTATTGACGTCGCTAACCGGACTACCCCCTACTTTTATAAAATTTAATAAAAAATCACGATATTCGTAATTTGGAGCAATATGAAAAAAAAATTGAATGTAAAGATGATTTCCGTTCGAAATGTCGGGAGTTTTCCCAGCGTGGCTCAGGTGTGGCACAAGGCCGAAAACATGGGCCACTCAGTAGGACAAAACAAAGGGATTTGTAATTGATCTAGCGAGAGAAGCTTGCTAAACATGACACTACATCAAAGTGTCGAAAATAGTTTTCGAAGCGTAGATTAGATGTGGCATAAGGGCGAAAATATTGGGCTACCAGTGGGGATCGAACTTATTATTCAATCGCAATTGATCTATCGAGACCAGCTTGCTAACCATTAAACCACGTCGAAATGCCCCAAGGTGCGTATTGTAAAGTGCCATTCAAATTTTAGTCTCTTAAAAATGTACATAGTTTCTGAATATTTGTTAAGAATAGCTTTTGACCCAATCTGATTTGCTTCTAATGGAAGGTTTCTGTTCAAAGCCATGGCTAAAAAAAAAAAAAAAAAAAAAAAAAAAGGCAGGGATAATTCAGCTGTGCATTCGAATTCTTGATAAGAAATCACCGTGCGTGACGTTGCAGGACGCCGTGATGTAGTTTCGCTCAGTGCCTGCCGGAAGTGGCCGTCGGAAGTGGCTGTAAATGACAGGCTGATAGCGGGGAAGGTGGAACACGGTACGACCGCGTCGCATGACAACTGACGGTCTGGACCGATACTATTTAGCGCATGTGGCATATCAGTTTTGTCCGGCCAGCTGCAATGCCGGACATTGGCACGAGACACTTGATATCGTATCGTGGTGAAGCAGTTCCGGTTGCACTCTAATTGGCTGCAGTTAATATCTCCCCTGACCGGTTGATTATCAAAACGGCTTAAAAAAAAAAAAGTCAAGCGAGAAAAATATGCTGACATGATGGTGTTGGGTCGGATAGCGGCCATATTTTGGGTAACATTTTAGCATGATAGTTTCCAACTGAATAGTGTGGTCACCGCTCATTGGGTGCTTTTTTATTTGTGGCCTTGTGCCATACTAGGCCAAACAATGGTTACCAATGGTTAACAGCACTAGTTGGGTGGCGAATAAAAACTATAGCGCATTTTTTAAAATAATTTCAAGCAAGGCGATAATGCCACTAAGACGCAAGGGATTACTGGGAGTGAAAAAGAACGAGAAGACTTTAGAATGAATCGAAAACTCAATCCTAAACAAGGAGCAAGGGATAAACCTTTACTCCAGTTCAAAAGGCTGGGGAGGAGTGTAAACCGGACGATAGGTGAACCTATCCAGATCCTAACAATGCGCTCCACAATTACGTGAGACTAAGAAAAGCTTAGTAAATCTCACATCAATGATTACCAATGATTGATAGGACTAATCTATAACTCGAGTAATTCGTTAGACCCTAGCAAAGCGCCCTCAAAATGTGGCCTTGTGCCAGACTTATTAAGCCTAGAAAATATCAGAGTAAGGGTTGCCAGTGGTTAACAGAAGTTTCGTAGCCTCTGACTATTGTAATACGTTTCATTCTGACAAAACAACTCACACGTGTGGCTTTGTGTCAGACTATTTTACTGTACATATTTATAAACAATAGTTAGAAAACTAATCTTTACTATTGAAGTGGTGGCTCTAAACTAGTGGCCAGAAAAAATGTCTACTAAATATCAGATCACTCCAAGCAATGCCGGTACAATGATCTTGTTTTCCGAGCTATAATACAGGCCTTCATTCTAATAGATTTCAATTATCATAAGGTAGTATTTATATAAAATACACATTTTATTGTAGCCTAATTATGTACAATAATGAATCATATGCAATATAGATGGGTAATTCAACTTGAAAAATTGAAAATAAGTACAATGTATCTAAATACAAATTAGAGACATGTCAGAATAGATCATTCCATCTTAAATAAACAATTTTGCAACAATTTTAAAAATCAACTGAGATTGTTCTTGTTAAAAAGTTGAGTAATTTAACACATTCAATATTATGGATAAAAAATAATGAATTTTATATAGTTTTTATTCTTGGTTTGTTTTTCGACTTAGAATGAGCAAGACAAATTCACGGATTTTGACGAAAAAAGACCCCAGAATGATGTCACAATTTGCCAAAAATTTTTCATCGTTTAATAGTTGTGCTTAGTTCAATTTGTAACGTATATAAATGTCGGTAGAAAAAAAAGAAGCAAATGTTGATAAGATAGTGAGGGTAGGGGTTACAAAGCCCTGCCCGAGGCCCCCAATCAGTGCGCCCCCCCTCCTCCGGACGAGAGGGTAGTACGTGCTGGCTCTGTTTGTCAGTGGTTGATGATTGTGTAAGGCAACTCCTATTTTCTTATAGCCCTTATTTGTTAGCAGAGCCAGTGCAAGGGCCTCGTGCCCCCACCCTGAATCTATGATACGGAGTTCCCCATTTACTCATCTCAATTTTTTATAAGGTAGTATTCATATAAAATACAAATTTTATTGTAACCTAATTATGTACAATAATGAATCATATGCAATATAGGTGAACAATTCAACTAGAAAAATTGAAAATAAATATAATGTATCTAAATACAAATTAGAAACATGACAATAGATCATTCCATCTTAAATAGATCAACGATGTTTTGCAGTAATTTTTACATCAACTTGGGATTTTCTCTTGTTGAAAGGTTGAACAATTTTAACACATTCGGGGTAAAAAATAGTGAATTTTATACAGTGTTTTTCCGAGACTTAGCATGAGCAAAGCAAATTCGCGGATTTGAACGAAAAAAAAAAAATGAAGATCCTTAAATGATGTCAAAAATCGACGAAAATTTTTCATCCATTTAATAGTCAATTGTGCTTCGTTTAATTTGAAACGTATATAAATATAGGTAGAAAAAAGCAAATGTTAAGATAGAGAGGGTCACAGAGCACAGCCCGGGCCCCCAATCATGCTTGGGTCTTGGGGTCCAGGGGGTAATAGGCACCGGTCCTGAGTACGGCTACACCCCTGATGACATGGTTCCTTCAAAGAGTGAGAAGGCTCTAATTATGCATCTGTTCTGGTGGGTTTTTATCTCTGGTACCTTTTTTCCCGCTTTCCTTTACTAATCTACATATTTCTGCCATTTTATTTCTCTGTCTGCTATCAATACGATGTCATCTGCGTACCTTATATTGTTAAAATCGCGTCCATTAATAATAAATTTTGGTAGAACTTCTAGTTCACTTAGCTTCGTTTTTTAGGTGAAATAAACCAAGAGTTCGTATGTATAGTAATTTTTGTTGTATACCTGCAAAACGAACAAGATTCTTCGTGTCAGAATTTTTTTTATTCTTCTTTGCCTATCTCTTTTTAATATGTAGAAAAAAGACGCGTCTGGCTTCTGTTAATAATTTCATTGCTTTTTCTTTCTTGCCTATGCCTTCCATTACGAATTTTATGTCCCGCCTTTCACGATGCTGGCCGCCCTAAGCCAGCAGACGACACAACCTTCTTCCCTGTTTATTAATAATTAGTGGAAATTGTGTTAAAACAAGTGACGTCCACTTTGTTGCTGCTAATTTACTATCGGCACGGTCAGTTATCATTTTATTTGGCTTTCTCTGAACACTTCACGCGTCTCTCGCCTTGACAATGGCAGTCGGTACGCATTAAAATGAAAAGCTGATAAGTCTGGGATTTAAATAGGAAGGAAGCAACGACAAGAGGCAAAGGGCGACCGTTAACTGTCAAGTAAAATTATTAAAGTCTACTGTCCGGTGCTGTGCTGTCAGGAACCTGAGTGTCGCTGTGGCGCCATCTGGTGGAGGGAAGAGAAACACGTGCCGATCAAATTGAAGTGTGGAAAGAAGACAAGGCGTCACAAAAAGTACGGGCGGTATCGATCATCAAAATGATTGATTGATGGCGAGACACGCGAATAATGAGAATAAAAGAACAACAAAAAACAACGATTAATTGCAATCTGATTATATATGTACATAGGTCAGTGTTCGAGCCTACGCAAAAAAAAGTTCCAATGGTCATTTTCGAAGGAAGCAATCCGTTACAATTTATGTCTGTTTTCTCCTGGCAATGAGACCGATTGTACCAGACTTAACCGAACCTCGTAAATCGCTATGCGTGGAGAATCTATGATATAGACAAAGAATGGACAAAAAGGAAGATTCGGGCCCATAACATTAATATTTTATATAGGCCCTATTACCCAAAACATTTAGCTGTTAGAGTCGCCCTGTACACAAAACATCTGGTACCCAGTATAAATATCATCTTATTCATCAGCGGAAATGGCGTGTTGGAGTTTTTTTTAAAAACGTCAACTCGAATTCCACCCACGCTCAACCCGCGAAGCACGGAAATAAAAGCTACGATTATTCAAACAAAAACTACATCTTAAACAGACAAACATAAAAAAAATTAGCAATACTTAAAAAAAAAAAAAACTCTTGAAAATAGCTAATGAAGTGATCAAAAGCGCTTGGAACATGGGACAATACGGACAATTTTTGCACTTCCTTACTCCCACCAAACGGAAAAAATATGAGAATATTGGAAAAACTAAATAAAAATTCATCAAATTTTCCCTTGTTAGTCAACGGAACGTGTTTGATTTGGTTTGGTTTGTTTTACGGTATATCAACACCTCAATGGGTTATTTAATGCCGACAATATATATATATATATATATATATATATATATATATATATATATATATATATATATTTCCAAGGTTTGAATAAGCAGCTCTAAATAGAGTCTATCCAAAATTAGCCTTCTGGCATAAAAGTTGTCTATGCCATAAAATTATTATTGAATTAATATATATATATATATATATATATATAATTATTAATAAATATACATATAAATTATTGAGTTAATATATATATATATATATATATATATATATATATAATCGGAATTAAGGTAGTATTATGTAAATGATCATTTTCACCTTGTAAAATTAAATTTACAGGATTTTCCAAATAGTAAATCCTGTAAATTTAATTTTACAAGGGGAAAATGATCATTTACATAATGGTATCCTAATTCCGATTATATGAAATATATTGCTCGGTTTATTATAAAAATATTGTGTTCTATGTGTGAATCAGTTTTAATATTTTATATTTAATATTTTATATTCTGTTAATAGGATTCACTTGGATTATATACCAACGGATTTCTACCTGTATATATATATATATATATATATATATATATATATATATGTGTGTGTGTGTGTGTATAAAAATGTATATATATATATATATATATATATATATATATATAATTTATATATATATATATATATATATATATATATATATTATATATGCGAGGTACTTATTGGAAAGCGCTCAGTATCAGTGATAGCGCTAACATATTTAGTTGGATTGACTTGAGTTTGTGACCTGGGTTTCACAAACCCACATCAATTTAACTATATATATATATATATATATATATATATATATATATATATATATATATATATGTGTGTGTGTGTGTATAAAAAAAGCGATAATTAAGGTTTAAAATGCATTTTAAAAATGCGAAATCTTGAATCTTTTATATTAGTTTTAATTTCATAGATTAAATTTAATATTTCCAATAATTAAAAATACTTTGCTGTATTTCAAACCGAATTTAAAATTGATTGGAATGATGTTTTTGAATATGCTAAAATCGGCCATATTGATAAATCTGTCAACAACATAATTCCCTTTAATAAAAAAATTCAAATATAAAATATGCTTTTCTGAAACTTTATTTGAGGAAAATTGACTGATTTAAAGTTTTTTTTGGAATTAGAAGAAATATTTTTTTACTTTTAGTGTAAAATATAGCAGAAAGGCACTTTTTAACACGGAAGTGGGTATTTTATGAGATGTTGACAGATTTATCGATAACCTGATGTTTGTCAGATTTATGTAAGGGGGAAATAATTTTAGTAAAATTACATGACGAATATAACGTAAACGCATTCTTTTTTTAGATATTTTTTAACTATCCAGGAATAATGGTTCAAAATATAGAAATCCTGAACAAAGAATTTTCGTACAAATACCTTTCGGAAAGTTGTGAATTCATGAATTTATGCTTAGCTGCTATGTGCTAAATAGCAACTTATACTGCAGAGATTGTCAGCCTGTGGGGAATACCCCCGCCACCAGAAGGGAGTTTCGGGCTTTCACGCGGAGGGGAATTGGGGTCACATATTTCTTCGACTGAAAATGTTAACTTTCGAACTCTCCAAGATGGCACAGCCCACAATGTGCATCAGTCAGGCCGGGTTTTCTTCCCGCAAGTTCTTGTCCTTGTTTGCCACTAGAAAAATAATCCATGTAAATGTAAACGAACTAATAGGGAAAAGAATGAAGATTTTCAATAATATAGGCATATTATTTGGAATTCACCTTTTGAGTCGGACAATCTTGAAAAGGGAGGTGGAATGACATCCTGGCTAATGGTGAAAAAGGTGAATTAGGCAAAAAAGGTTGTGAACCATTGCTTTAAACGTTATATTGAGTGGCTACACGTGTTTCAATAGATATGCCTTCTTTAAAAAAAAAAACAGGGGAAATATAATATCCTTACTTTTTAAACGGAGTAAATCTACCTGCCCATGCATTGCTTGACTGTATAAGTTTTCTGAGGGTGAGCAGTCTAAAAGCACGCCAGGCTTAAGGGTGTTTTCCCCTAGAAGGGATGCAGATTGTCATGTGGGGAGGTAATTACTGGACAACAAAGAAAGAAAATATAGAGGAACATCAAGACATTCATTTCTGTAGTTTACTGCTACCAGCAAGCATAAATATTTCTTCTCCTGATGATGGCCATTTTGGCCGAAACTAGTCGAGGAATCTAAATGAAATAATAATAAAAAAACGAAAGAATATTAATCTACAACCCAGTGTGTCTGAAGATTTTAATTTTTAATTTTTAATATTTTTTTATTGTTCAATATATATATATATATATATATATATATATATATATATATATATATATATATATATGCTTTTCCTTAGGATATTACATCGAAAAACATGGCAAAATCGCTACACAATTGCAGTCGCGTTTTGGTGCGTATCAACGCATCTCATCAAGTAAATCTCACCATGTAAATTACATTTATTTGTAGTAATCCAATATATATATAAATATATGTACGTGTGTGTGTGTGTGTGTGTGTGTGTGTGTGTGTGTGTGTGTGTGTGTGTGTGTGTGTGTGTGAATTCATTGATTTTACTTATAATCTGGTATTATTTCTTATTACTCTAAAGCAGGAGTTCTCAACCAGTGGGAAATTCCCCTTCCCGGGGTAAAGGGAATTCCGGGTTTCGCGCGGTGGGGGGTACAGATTGGTAGACTCAAAATATTAACTTTCGAACTCCCCAAGGCGGCACAGCCCGCAATGTGCATTGGCTCTTGTGCTTTTTTTTGCCAAAACAATGATAATCCATGTAAACGTAGACGAACTAATAGGGAAAAAAATGAAGATTTTCAATAATATACGCATATTATTTGGAATGCACCTTTTGAATCGGACAATCTTGGAATTAGGTGGATGGGGGTCTGGAGAATGATATCCTGACATATGGTGAAAAGGGTGAATCTGGCAAAACAGGTTGAGAACTAATGTGATACTGGATTCTCTAGAAATCTGGGCTCTTTAATTTTGGATAGCAACCAGTCTAAGAAAAGGAAAACTGAATTCCTCACTATAGAGAACAGAAGGACCACGTCACTATTTTCCTCAAGACTGCCTGGCAATTAACGGATAAAATACTGGAAGCTAAGGGACAGGAGTTCTCAACCAGTGGGGAATTCGGGGTGGGGAGAAATGACATTCTAACTTATGGCGAAAAGCGTGCATCGGGCAAAATAAGTTGAGAATTGCTGTTATAATAGATTTTCTAGTTGTGATTGCCGACAAGTATGGCAGAATGACAACACTGAATTCAAAACCGTCTATGGCTCTGGTGGGTCACATGCCTGAACTGTAACTAATGTCTGCTCAGCAGAAACAGGTTGGCACTGTGGGCGTTGAAGAAATAAAAATGAATCTGAGCAGATGAACATGCTTCGAAACAAACAACCAGGCTGGAGATGAGAAATCACACTGATTCGCGGCGCGCCTTGACGTCGAAACAAGTATGATTACAATGGTTGCATTTATTTATCTTTCTTCCTCATTTAGTTAAACCTTCAATTGGAGAGACATCGTTTTATCTGGTAGAAGCTAGTAAAAGAACCTGATATGAAGAGGGAAACAGAAAGAACAGTGGCCAGAATAACATAGTTATAGTTAGGCAAAGGACACCTCTAAAGCAAAATTAAAACACCAGTAAAAAATAGTTCAAAACAAGGAATCTAACATAAATTATATTACACTATTTACATTCTTCGAACTATCGTCCTCATCTTTGTTGCCATACTTATCACAACGTTTCGGCTGTTGTACGCTTCGGACTTCTTCAGGTGGTTGGAATGTCGATCTGAACTCTTTATTTCGCTCGCTGGAGTAGACGGTTCTAGTTCCACGTGCCATGTCTAATGGATGACAGTTATCAGTTATCTCTTGTTAATTCCCCTCTCCTTGTCTTCCACCGCCTTAACCAGTTATTGAACTCACACTCTTTGGGTCCTGTCACTGGATCTAACTAACGCCTTTATCCACTGTGCCATGTGTCCTTGAGCAGTAGACATAGACTAATTAGATTACTCGGCGTGGTGTAATGGTTAACAACCTTGTCTCGCTAAAATGGTTACGACTGAATAGTTAGTTCAATCCTCACTGGGTGCCCTATGTTTTCGGTCTTGTGCCGCATCTAAGCTACGCTTAGAAAATCATTTTGGGGCACCTTGACGTGGTGTAATGGTTAGCAATCATATCTCGCTAGAACCATTACAACTGGATAGTGAGTTCAATCCTCAGTGGGTGCCCCATGCTTTCGGCCTTGTGCCACATCTAAGAAGTGCTTAGAAAATCATTTTGGGGCATCTCGAGGCGGTGTAATGTTTAGCAGGCTTGTCTCGCTAGAACTATTACGACTGAATAGTGAGTTCGATCCTCACTGGGTGACCCATACTTTCATCCTTGTGCCATGTCTAAGTTACGCTTGAAAAATTACCATAACCTTCTTTACGGTATATTGTATTATTTTATTATTAGTTATTGTTGTTAATCTCTTATTGTGTCTAATAAGATCTACGGTAAGAACGAATCTTCTATCAGTCACATAACATTTCTTACTCTATATATTCTTATATTTGTTCTTTTACTAGGTTTTCCCTGTTAATCTCTAATTTAAAATTAAAATTTGTCATAGTTACGTATGTATAGGAAAACTGGCTTTTGTTTATTCTAAGTGAACTGCATGGACATATTAACTTTATTAGGAAAGTAGAGACTTAGCTTTTGGCATATAATAATAGGTTTGAATTTTCAAAACTTATTCCGGGAAAGAACAGCGTCTTCAATGCAGGGAACTATTTGATTATATTTTTGCTTGTTCCCACCATATTTAGCCCGACTGTTACGCCTTGCCTATACGTTATAAATAAGAAACTATTCCGTTTTGATGGCGCGGAAAGACAGAAAAGACATACCAGAGACGCTACTTGGTTTCAGTGTGAAAAAGAGAGAAAGAAAGAAGGGAAGATAGAAGTGTATAACTTCTCCTGCTAATATTTCATTAATAATGGAAAGACGGAAAAAGATATAACATAGACGCTACTTAGTTTCAGTGATAAAATTAAGGAAAGAAAGAAAGGAAGAAAGAAAGGAAGAAAAGGAAGAAAAAAAAGAAAGAAAGAAGGAGAGAAAGAGGGAAGATAGAAGGGTTTAACGTATTCTGACAATACTTTTAAATAATGAACTATTCTGTTTTGATCGTGTGGAAAGACGGAAAAGACATATCAGAGAAGCTATTTTCAGAGAAGCTAGTTTCAGTAAGAAAATAAAAGGAAAAAAAGAAAGAAAGAAATGTCTCCTGCCAATATCTCATAAGTAATGTACTATTCTGTTTTGATTGCGTGGAAAAACGGAAAAAATATAGAGACGCTACTTGGTTTCAATGAGAAAACGAACGAAAGAAAGAAGGGAAGAAAAAAGTGTTTAACGTCTGTTTCAATGAAATGGAAAAGTTTTCAATTTCAAATCTTTTCATTTGTATCCTCTTAGTTCTTAAAATAACGACAAGCGTCCATATTTATGATTGTTATTGCAATATTTTGCTAAAGTTGTTAAGCTCAAATATTTAACGATGCAATAGAGGAATTTCTACGGATATTTTATTGCCATAAAACTTGCCATGAGCTTATTCAATCAGTAACCTAAGAGTTAAGAATTTAGATTCATTAGAAAATTTAAAAAGGCAAAATGTGAATTTTTCACTGACATTTCTAGTGGTAAATATTTTTTTTAACCTTTCGGTTCAACGTGCAAAAACCGTCGTGCGAATTATTACACGTGTTTGATTTGAACAAACAACTTAAAAAATAGACAGATTAGTTTGGAGGTGCTAAAGAGTGGTCATCTCAGGAAATTTAAGACTCATCTTCTGATTGCTACTTCGCCAAACACGCTCCATATGGGTTAGGGGTCATTCCATATGAATTTGTTGTTTTAATCATGAAGGGCTTGCATGAGGTCACACTCAATGGATATGGGTTCAGTGGCCAATCAAGGCATTGGGCGAAAATTAGCAACTGTCCACCGTTTGAACCCTAAAAACGTCTTGCAGATGTCGGCCAGTTCAATGATATCGGCTGCTGACAGATAACGCTAATAATGAGGATGACACGGGTGACCTCCCTTTTCCCCTGTGTCAGTTGGTGAATCACAGAAAGGAGAAGAAGGGAAAAAAATTCTGTAAGAAAATGCTGACGGTAAAAACTGAATCAGACTCAGTTGTTGACTACTGGTTATATGATATTATTATATACTATAGCTTTGTTCATCCCTGTCTCTCTCCCTCTCTCCCTCTCTCTCTCTCTCTCTCTCTCTCTATATATATATATATATATATATATATATATATATATGTTTTAAAGAGTAAAGAGAAGTCGCAAACGTTTTTGGTTATAATGTGGATTTTTAAAAAATATATATTGTACTTTATTTTCCGTATTTTTGCAAAAGTACTTTTTTTAAACAAAATTATAGAAAATAAAGTACAATATATAATTAAAAAAATCCACATTATAACCATAAACGTTTTCGCCATCTCTTTTCTATTTAAAGTATTTTCTGCCATATATATATATATATTGTTACATCCAAAGAAAAGCGGTACCTAAGGTTTAAAGTTAATTTTAGAAAATGAAAAATCTTTCTTGAAGCTTTTTATTTTAATTTTTAATTTTACTTTCAATTTTTATTTAATTTTAATATTTACAATAAGCAAAATACTTTGCTGTATTTGAAACCGAATTTAAATTGATTGGAATGATGTTTTAGAAATCGCTAAAAATGGCGGAGGTGTTGGTTGGTTTGTTTTGTTTTACGGCATATCAATCTCAATGGGTTATTTAATGCCGACAACATTTTTAGGATAGATTCGTATGAATAGAATATGTATTCTTTGGTTTAGATTGGTTTGGTTTATTTTGTTTTACGGCATATTAACCTCAATGGGTTATTTAATGCCAACAACATTTTAGGATAGATTCGTATGAATAGAATATGTATTCTTTGGTTTAGATTGGTTTATTTTGTTTTACGTCATATCAACCTCAATGGGTTATTTAATGCCAACAACATTTTAGGATAGATTCGTATGAATAGAATATGTATTCTTTGGTTTAGATTGGTTTATTTTGTTTTACGGCATATCAACCTCAATGGGTTATTTAATGCCAACAACATTTTTAGGATAGATTCGTATGAATAGAATATGTATTCTTTGGTTTAGATTGGTTTGGTTTATTTTGTTTTACGGCATATCAACCTCAATGGGTTATTTAATGCCAACAACATTTTTAGGATAGATTCGTATGAATAGAATATGTATTCTTTGGTTTAGATTGGTTTGGTTTATTTTGTTTTACGGCATGTCAACCTCAATGGGTTATTTAATGCCGACAAGATTTTTGTTGCTGGTAATATTTTTTTCAAAAATTCATTGGTGGTAATATTGTATTGCTAGTAATAATTTTTCTTCAAAAATTTATTGCTGGTAATAATTTTTTACAAACTATTTCTGGTATTAAAACGTATTTTACACTTTCATAGTGCTTTGACCCAAGTTTGGGTTTTAACTATTTACCCATAGCTGGGACCCTAACAGGTACTACCACCCCGGGTCAAGCTGTATATGGGAACACCAGCAATTAAGAGGTGGTTCCACGCTCCTGAAAACCTCCTGATCAGAGGCCCTGCTATTGGACGTAGTTTATCGTCTTACCCAGGATGCGGATGTAGTTTATATGAAGAAATATAAGAAAAAAAAAACAAATAAAATAAATTGATCTAAGCAAATAATAAACAAATTAGCAAACTACTCCCGCCATAAGAACCGTTAGAATAAATAAAAATAAAAAAAGCAAAAACCGTTAGAATAAATAAAAATAATAATAAAAAAGCAAAAACAAGAAAAATTAATCAATCCAAATAAATAAGTAAATAAAGTAAATAATAAACAAATTAACAAACCACTCCCGCCAAAATAACCGTTAGAATAGACTACAACAATCATTCCAAAAATTGGACGAAAAAATAGCCAGACCCAAATACTACTAAATAAACGATCGGAACTCATCAAAAAAATATTTTACTACGTTATTAAAAAATCGAAACCCAAAAGAATAAATAAAAATATATAAAATAAAAACAATTAAAAAACAAGGAAAATAAATTAATTCAAATAAATAAATGAATTAATTAGCAAACCACTCCAGCCAAAATAACCGTTAGAATAGACTACCCACAATACACCACTGACTCGTATATATAAATAATCGAGGAAAAACCCAACTCATGTGGCCTGATGATTGCGTTTAGCATGAAACAGTCCGTTGCCTCTGAGTGTTGACTTCAATATTCCCTTTTATATATATATATATATATATATATATATATATATATATATATATATAAATAGAGAGAGAGAGAGAGAGAGAGAGAGATAAGGAATTAATGGATTTTATTCATAACCCGACATTAATTTTTTGTTACTATTAATATTATATTTAGTGTTTGAGTAAACATCCCATTTTTAAACATTATAAACTCATCCAGGTATTCATAAACTGACGGGTTGTTCTACAAGAGCAACGTCATTTCTTTTCTTTCCTCTTAGCCGCTTCATCGCAGAGCATTAGTTGGGTGAAGCAAGGATATACAAGTGAAAGAATTTTGAGGAATTAGAATAATCAATATAGCAATTCATCGAGTTTAGAAGAATCCTCAACAGAATTCAGAAAGCACTGGACGGCCGTTTCGTCCTATATTTGGGACTCATAAGCAGTTCGCATCCACTCCCGGGAATCGAACTCGGACCGTTTCGATACAACACAAACGTCATACCAATTGACGAATCTTCTAGACTCGATGAATTACTATATTTTTTTGTTTAAAAATATGATTTCTTCGCTACATAAGAGTTCTTATGTTTCAAAAACGAGAGCCGAAACCATCCAAATAATTATTAAAATTAAGTTGAATTATTTGTTTAGTCCCGTTTCATCTTCAAGCGAAATTTTAGGAATAAGCTATCTCTTGGTTTACGTGTGTTTTTAAGCATGGTTAGTTATAACATTCGTTATTGAGGGAGTGGCTAGGCGAGTTTTCTTCGTTAAGTGGTCAGAGAGTTAATTTTTATCTATAGATTCATCATCTTCTGAGAGGATTTGCTCAGGTTGGGTAGGGTATCTATTTCAAGGCTAATGTTGGCGGTCATCCTCTAGTTTGTTCCCAGTGAGATAATCAGATAGACAATAATAAAACAAAATCCTCCCGACACATAACGACTTGTAGGCGCGCCATAAAAATATCCCTCACTGCGTGTGTGTGTATTATTAACTTACTAATATTTCAGGCCATCAATACATATATAAAGTGTAGTTGTATGTGTATATGTCTGTATGTGTGTGTGTGTCTGTATGTGTGTGTATTACTGACTTATTAATATTTTTCGGCTATCTTATGGAAAATATTTTTTTTTATTCAATCTTTAAAAATAAACTTCATTGTATTTGGTTTGTAACTAACATAAAAAAGTAAATAATTTTCAATTAAGTTTTATTAAAGTAAAAGCGAGCCTTATTTTTTCGAAAGTTAATTTAAATAAAATATAGTTAAATTCGTTAAACAAATATTAACCACGACTAATGTAGTCTCTGGTAATTTTTATTTAACTAAAGTTTTTTTTTCTTTTCAAATACAAATATTACTTGAAATTTAAACATAATCGCTTTTCAAAACTAAAATCTTAATGTACCTTGCTTCTAATCTCTAAAATAGTTAGTAATCAATGTATAAAAGTAAAACTTTATTTACTTAAAAAATCTACATTCCCCTCCAAAATAATAGTAAATAATTATTTTTCAAAGTAAGGCTCGCTATAGATTTTCCTTGAAAAAAAAAATTATATACATACATACATACATACATACATATATATATATATATATATATATATATATATCTATATATATATATATATATGTGTGTGTGTGTGTGTATATGTGTGTGTGTGTGTGTGTGTGTGTGTGTGTGTGTGTGTGCATGTGCACCAAAAGAAAAAAGGCAAACATACGGGATATGGGTAGGAAATAGAGGTTAAGGTGAGTGTGTTGTGTCGAATCTCATACTGAGTGGGTCCTGTCTACGTATTTGTTTTTTGGAGCAATTCGATGTTCGGAAACATTTCCGCGTCCTGGGTAACACGATAAACTACATCCGCGTCCTGGGTAAATACATCCAACAGTAACGCCTCTGATCAGGAGGTTTTGAGGAGTGTGGAACCACCTCTTAATTGCTGGTGTTCCCAGGTCCACGCTGACCCGAGGTCGTAGCACTTGTTAGGGTCCCAGCTATGGGTAAAAAGTTAACCCCCAAACTAGAGTCAAAACACTATGAAAGTGTAAAAATATGTTTTAATACTAGCAATACATTTTTATAAAAATTATTACCAGCAATGAATTTTTGAAGAAAATTACCAGAAATACATTTAAAAAAAAAAAAAAATAATAATATTACCAGCAATATTTTTTTGGAAAAAAATGTTTGTTGTAATAAAACTCTTGTCGGCGTTAAATAACCCGTTGAGGTTGATATGCCGTAAAACAAACCAAATCCTGAAACCCTAACTTGGTAGAACTAAGGAATGTAATATATCTGAACATTTTGTCTGTTGGAAAAGGGTTGTAGGCTGGAAAGTAATTCATCACCCAAAAGGCCATGTAAATGCTTTTGAACTCTATCAAAGCTGAATAGTGAGGACTGGACAGCACCAATCTAGATATGATAGAAATACTCCATTTTGGGCCTGAGCTGACTGATGATACCAATTTAGACTTTGCACTCATTGTCACACCCGACCATCAAAGAAGCCAATTGAAGCAGCCGGTTAACCGGAGAGATGACCTCCTAGCTGGGGGTTGGAGATCCGCGTTTCACCCGAGGTCAGTGGCTACCCTCAGCATATAAACACGTGATCAGCCCAGGCGTGTCTAGGATGTACACAAGTGGGAAATACCGTATAACGTGTAGATATATAAACAACTCAGAGAGAAGAGGTTTTTTTTTTTTTTTTTTTTTTTGGTTAGGAGAGGTCCTCAGAAGCCGTCAGTAACAGATAAAATACAGATTTGTTTTAATCATTTTGCCCCAAGCCAAGCAATAAAACCATAAAGATGCAAGGGGATTTTTTTAAGTATTAAAGAATATGAGAAAAGAAAAAAATAATATTAAGGAGAGAAAACAATCAAAGAACAGGAATTAATTGACATCGTATTTAAATTTTTGAAGGTCAAATTTGACAGGAAAGCAAGAAGCCGGAAGTGAGTTCCACAAGCTAGAAGTGCAAGAGAAGAAACTGTGAGCATAGAACTTACGGTTTCATCTAACAATTTAAAATGTAAAATGATGAGACATAACCGCCAATCTAGTACTGCATTTAAATTCGTAAAATCGAGGTGCCAATGAGAAAACCTTAAGCCGATATGACTGTTAACATTACGATTCCTCTTTGGATTTTATAAAGAATCTCTAAATACCCCACAGAATCACTAAACGAGATGTCACAGCAATATTCATTGCATATACGAACGGTAGACTTATAAATGTGTAAGATAGAAAAATTTTCACTTTTGAGTCCTATTAACGGTTACATATAGTCATTTCAAGTCTAAAATGATGAGACCTAGCCGCCAATCTAGTACTGCACTTGAAATCATAAAGTCTAGCTACCATAGAGGAAAGCTCATTTGAACAATTTTCCATGCAAATATCAATAGTAAAAAACACAGGGAAGCTACGTTACGGCAGTGAATAAGTGACTGAAGCCGAGATGCCAGGTCAGGTCCAATAACATTGCCGATTCTCAAGAATCTCTAAATGTATAGCAGAAGCACCAGACCGGATGTAACAGCAATATTCAAAGTATGGACGAATGGTAGACTTATAAATGTGTAAGATAGATTCTGGTGAGAAAAAAAAAGAAAAAAAAACCGGCAAAGTGAACTAACTTTCCTAGCTGCAGACCTAGCGATTGATTCAATATAATCTTTGCACTGGAGAAGGGAATCACTTTTGTGGAGGTTAGCATCGGCCGTGCTGATGGAAGGTAACACAAAAAATTGTTCTCCAAGGTGATTAAAAGAGATCAATTTCATTTTGGAGGTGTTAAAATAACAAGCTATCTATTGCCCAAGCTGACAATTTGACCATAGTTGAATAGAATGTAATGTTTCGTATGAGCGATTAGGTTTTGTGCTTTTGTGCACAGCGACGTTAAAACTGATTATCACACTAAATTGAAGAAGGCAGTAGAGCACACCGGCTGAAAAACTGTAATAAATACCAACAAAGATGAGGTTGTTAGTTTGAAAGAATTATTGTTTAATGATCTGCTAAGTTGTCATTTAGAAGGAGCGGATAATCTCAGGTTCTGCCGTGTCGGGCTATGTGGTTAACGAAGCCCTGACCGTGACAACCACTCATTTCAAAGGTTCGTTTTTATTGTGGACAGGGAGATATATTAGCTATTATTAATGTTGGTCAGCCGTTATTTGAGTGACCTGTTTCAGAATCTGAACGAAGAATAACACAGATGTCGTTTTCCTGACCTAAAATAGAGAAAGAAAGGGAGAGAAAAAAAATGAATAATTATTCATGTAATTGTTCAGTGACCACGAACCAAAAGGTTCGTTGAATGAGGACACATGAAAGGAAATATGTATGGAGAAAAAATAGAGACAAAAAGATAAACAGCAGATGGGAAAAATAGGAAGTTTTCTAAGCAAACTAGGGAAAGAACACAAAGAACAGAGCGGAGAAACAGGAAGAATGTAAAATAAAAAAAGAGAAGGGAATCGGAAAGTAAGAGACGAGAACTGAAGACGAGAACTGACGACGAGAATAAGAAAGAACGCGCATGCGAGAGAGAGAGAGAGAGAGAGAGAGAGAGAGAGAGAGAGAGAAGGGAGAGGGAGCGGGAGCGGGAGGTACACGAACTGAAGTGAAAGAGAAACATGAAAACTGAAGAACAGAATGGAAGAGAAACAAACGAGAACTGAAGACGAGAATGGAAGGGAAACTGTTGAGAATGAAAGACGATAACGGGGATTAAACTGACGAGAACTGAAGACGAGAACTGAAGACGAGAATTTGAGAGAAGCAGGCGAGAATTGATGAGACAAGAGGGAACAAAAATTGCAGAGAAACATGCACACTTATTAAAGAAAAGAATAGGGAAAAAGTAAAAAATATAATATAAATAAAAGAAGAATTTTCATTTTATAAGCTTTTGATATTATTTAAAAGATGCCTCGCCGTGGAGTACGCTTGAATAAGCGAGTATTGCAGTAATGAGTTCAATCTCCACTGAGGCTCCTACTAATGTATCCCTTTGTCAATCTCAGTTTCTGGATGTATTTTTTCGTTAGAAGTTCTCGGGAAGGTCTGTGGCTTATAAAAAAAATGTCTTTAAAACAAATAAAGGAAAAAAAAAATACATCGTCCAACCCGAAAGTAGAGCGCTCCTTCAGGGTTGTCACATTCACCTAACAAGTGCAGCGTCAGTAAATTTTAAATTGATTTTCATGGCATTAGTAGCCCAGTTAACCCAGTTTATTTTAAAAGTATCCCGACAGAGAGATACGTGGCAACAAGTGGGAGAACTGGTTAGAACATGTTTGTAAAAGAAAATCAATTGCTAAATTAGGATAACAGCAGATTGAGCTACAAATGCAACGATAGAGAATTTGGAATTGACTTTCTTCCTATTAGTAGCACCCCCACACAGCGCTCACTCAAAACTATCAAATTTCAAATTTTAATAATGCTGAACTTTCAAAAGAAGCCCATTTATAGCAACCTTAATTTCAATGAAACTTTTCTGTCCGAAACCTATGGTCTTTTGAAAGAGACTATAAGTTTAGAGCAGAGTTGTAGGACATCTTGGGAGCCTACATAAGTAGCCAGGAAGTATTGCAGGACATCTTGGGAGCCTACAAAAGTAGCCAGACAAGATTGCAAGACATCTTTGGAGCCTACAAATATAGCTATTCAGGCTTGCAAGACATCTTTGGAGCCTACAGATATAACTATTCAGACTTGCAAGACATCTTGTGAGCGTACAAAAGTAGCTAGTCAGGCTTGCAAGACATCTTGGGAGCCTACAAAAGTAGCCAGTCAGGCTTACATGACATCTTGGGTACTTACGAGCGTAGCCAGAGAGGGTTTCAAGACATTTTGGGTGCCTACAAACTGCATGATATTAAAAATCGCTAAGTTCTATAGTATTTCAAACTTTCCACAGTAGTCACAGTGGAAGAATCTCAACATTTGACATTAAGGAAGATGATATAGAAAAAATATTCTTTTTTAGATCTGGGAACTCTCAACAATTTTAACATATAAATTGATGTTAACTGCTCCTTCGCTTTACAATATTTCGAATAACAGGGAAAGCTGGTACCAATGTAGGTCTTTCCTAAAAGTATGGCTAATGCTAACCTCCAAGAGAGAAACTCACTGTGCCTTCTTGGTCTCGTGTTTTCTATTGATATGAAGTGGAAAGATTATATTAAATCAATTGTTAAGCCTGCTGCTAAGAAAGTTGGTTCCCCGCGTCGTGCCAGACACTTTTTCTCGACAGAATCCATCTTTCACATTTATAAATTTACCATTCGTCTGTGCATTGAATACTGCTGCCATTTTTGGTCTGCTGTTTCGGCTGTATATCTCGAGTTTCTCGACAAAATCCAAAGAAGGATCTGTAATGTTATCGGTCATAACATGACACCTCGGTTTCAATCACTTTCTCACCGCTGTGACGTGGCTTCCTCTACAAATATTTTTATCGCAATTGTTCTGATGAGCTGTTCTCCTTAGTGCTTCGATTGCGTGGATTTAAACGTGCTACTAGATTGGCAATTAGGTCTCACCGTTTTACTGATGAACTAGCTAGATACAACCGTCAGTTCTATTCTAATAGTTTTTTTTTTTTTTGCACTTCTTGCCTGTGGAACTCTCTTCCGGTTTCTTGCTTGTTGCAACCTATAATTTTCAAAAATCGCAATCTGAAACCTGTTCTTTTATGTTCATCTCATTAGTTAATCCTTTATTGAGATTCTCCAGCATTCTAACATTATATATATATAGTTTTAAATTGGGCGTATTTATGATGTAAGACTGTGTAATATCAGGTCGGTTTGTAGCTACAGACAGTGAAGGTATAAAAATTAAGACTATACGGTGTTTGTCAATTTCACACTCTAAACGATTCTCAGACCATGTCAGACTGTCTCTCTCTCCCTCCCGCTCTCTCTCTCTCTCTCTCTCTCTATCTATCTATCTATCTATCTATGTTTGCTGATATCTCGTGACGAGTGAACTGAACAATTACACAAAGGTTAGTCTTTGAAACACTGGAGCAGATGTGCTGAATATAACATCAATCAGCTAAGTGACAAATTTTATATTTGTATTAATCCTATATATATATATATATATATATATATATATATATATATAGGCACGATGGATAAATTATCGCCATTTATATTTTTTTATTTCGCACATGCGCATTGCTTGTTTTCTTTTATTTTGTCGATTGCACTATATAGTAGGGTCAGTTGGGCATCGTCTGTGAGAAAAAGTGCACCCTGATGCAATTCACTACGCCAGAAATTTGGAAAACGGTATGCTGTACCGCTTGGCACTCAACGAAGAAATAAATTGAATAACATACGTATTTTTTCCTTTCTCAATAATTTTGTAGTTTTTAAACTTATAGTGATTAAATTTGGATTTTACAATTGCCAGTTTTTAATTTTAATATTAAATTTTATCATATAATTTTATAATTATTGGTTAGTATAAATTATTTTTAATATAAAGCGTATTTTAAAGATCTGAATAGCTATTATAACATGATTTCGCTGTCAAGCTTTTGAATCTTTCTATACTTGGTTTTTGATTGGTTATTCTAGCTTTTGTAACAATGTTTCCCCCTAGTATAGGATCGTTAATTAATTTGAAATTTTTAAAACCATTTATCTTATCTTCAACGTCATCACTTGATAAGACACCAAGGGTATTGAAACAAAATGGCTATTTTTGTAGTGATTTTATAACATACTTATGTTATAATTTTTTTATAAATAATAATTATATATATATATATATATATATATATATATATATATAAATATTCAAATTAAAAAAATTATAATGTTTTATTTTATGAAAGTATTTATTTATTTATATATATATTTGATATATATATATATATATATATATATATATATATATAATGTAAAAGAACGAAGAATAAAATTTCAACGTTCAAAACATTAATTTAAAACAGGGCTCAATACAAAAGTAGAGCAATAAATATTTATTATACACTGTTACATTAGAACATGTAAGTATGTCAGTTTACATGTTCTAATGTAACAGTGTATATATATATATATATATATATATATATATATATATAATTTATTTTAGGATATTACAACAAAAACATGTAGGAATCGCTACACAATTGCAGTCATGTTTCAACAATGTGTCTCCTCAGGTGATTGTAAATTACTGGCGAGTGAATTGTTAATATTGCTCTACTATGTATTGAGCCCTCTTTTAAATTAAATATTCAGCCCTCTTTTGCATTAAATGTTACAAACATTGGAAGTTTACTCTATTCGTTCTCATCGTACCTGGATATATATATATATATATATATATATATATATATATATATATATATATATATATATATATATATGTATTTGGGAAGCAACCTCTCTAATATATGCTTCAACTGACAAGATATTTGTGAGAGATTTTTCTTGTATTTTTAATGTGTGCAATGTTTGATTTTCAATGAAGCATTCATGTACAAATTGCTCTCTCTCTATGTATATAAATGTAAAGCGTGTATTTAGGCAACAATGCAAGTTTGATTAAAGATAATATTTTTTGTAAATTTTAGTTTATTTTTACAGTAGAAATTCATGAAATCTTAGTGAGGAAAAAGAGTATTAGAGGCGAAAAATTAAAGAAGCGTTACTGACAGATTATCTATATCAAATTTAAAATTAGCTGGTCTCTAGACATTTTTTTACAGTTTAACGTTTTTTATAATCGTAACCATACAGATCTAAACACACGGTAGCCATATGCATTTTCCTGTTCTCTTCTATATTCAGAAATTTTAATTAAAAAAATCGTTCTACCGACCGCTTTGTGCGTTTTCTATTTAATAAAACAGCATGACCAAACCAATCCAGTTAAAATCGCCGACGCCGTTTCGCCTGCACAAAGGCACAACCACAGTTGGTCATTCATTTTGTGAATGACAACGCAATTGTCACTTCAGAATAAGAACGGTCGCCATATTGCATCCGGTGAATAAACAATGAAGTCAGAAAGAAATGAAAAGGAAAAAAAAAAAAAAACGAAAGGAGGACGAATAATAAAGGAAAAAAAAAAAAGAATTGACACAAAAGCTGATGGGGACAAGGGAAAGAAATGGATGAAAATGGCCAATTGATTTTAATGAAGGAAAATGACAGAAAGAAAAAGCGAAACATAGTCCGACTCTGAGGAGTAGCTTCTTCCACCGGGACAGTAATAGATGTTACTGTACAAATGTTTTCCCACTGTCGCGTAATAGCGTTAACCAATTGTTTTTTTTCTTTCTGAGCAACAAACAATAGATTATCCAGAAATAAACTGAATAAAGAAATAAATAAAAAAGAAATAAAAAGAGCAAAGAAAAAAAAAAACAATCTTTTTTTTTGGCGAAGAACGGACGATGAAAAAAGTGACTGCGAAGAAAACGTTATTATTAATTAAAGGCGATTATATGGAAAATAAAGAATATTGAAAATAAATAACATTAAAAATGCTACATAGAATTACTAAAATAATAGTAATTAATAATTTAACAATGTTATTATGAATGCAATGCATATAAAGAAATCGGTGAATGTTCTGGTGGTAGCGGGTTAAATTTGCGATGATTTTAGGACTTGTAGACAAAAGTATAACCCCCCTCCTCACACACAAGTAAATAAAACGCAAAGAAGAATCTGCAATGTTATTGGTCCTGACCTGGCTTTAGTCACCCCTCCCAACATCATCGCCATAACGTAGCTTCCCTCTGCCTTTTCTATAAATATTTTCATGATAATTGTTCTCATGAACATTCCTTTTTGGTACCTAGACTTTATGAATTTAAGTGCAGTACTAGATTGGCGGCAAGGTCTCATCATTTTACAACTGAAATGGCTGCTAAATGGAACTGTAAGTTCTATGTTAACAGTTTCTTCGATCTGACTTCTCGCTCGAGAATTCTCTTTTCGACTTCTTGTTTTCTAGTAAACTCTGATCTTCAAATATTTAAATGCAATGTTAATCGCTATCTACCGTTTCTTAATTCTTGTTCTTTTATTATCCTCCCTCATTAACAGTGTTTATTTTCCTCTTATTCCTTAATTCTAACAAACCCCTTGCTTATTAGTGGCGTTATTGTGCTGCTTGTGGTGAAATGATAAAAAGAAAGAAAGAAAAAAATGCGCTATGGAAGATAATGGGTATGTCCCCATTCACATAAATATAGTAGTATATACTGTATGTTGGTCTGCAGTTGGAGATTCATTGTGGAATTCACTTGGCTCACTTCTAGCAGTTGACTACTTTTTCTCCGCACTGCTGCCGATTCTTATATGTGTTGTTCTTGTCCTAAGTGTTAATGTTCATTACCAACCTTCGTTTGATTATTCTATTCAGTAATCTTCACTAGGATACAACATTATTTTTAAAAGAACTAAATATACCAAATTCAACTCCTTGTATACTGTATATGAGAGGTGTTGAAAAGTTCTCAGACTTCCCAAAATCTGACCAAACATTGAAATTTTATTTTGGATTCCCTTCTTAGTTGGACTAAAAACTTTTCAGCATCCCCTCAGATATGTTGGTGCGATCATACTCTGGCTGTATGGTATAAGCATTTTTACACCTGAATAATAATGATTTATTGATATATATTGTTGTAGCATACCTACGGACGATAATGGGCATGTCCCCATTCCCATAAATATAGTAGTCAATACTGTATTTTGTCTCCAGGTGTGCTGATCAAACTCTCTGCTTCCGGGTAGAGATGCCCAGACAAGGCTATGTCAAATGGCAGAGTTTCGTCTCGGGAAACAGCTACCCGATCCCGTTTTATACGAGGTCTACGGGGGATTTTTGGGCCGATCTCGGATACCCCACATTAAATTGAATTAAATTAAATGCCACGTTTGACCGCGTGGGGCGGTTGGTAGATATCCTGCCGTTGGAGATTCATTGTGAAATTCACTTGACTCACTTCTAGCAGTTGACTACTTCTACGCGCCGCTGGCGAATCTTATATGTGTTGTTCGTGTCCTAAGTATTATCGTTCATTACCAACCTTCGTTTCATTAACCCTTCCCTAGGTTACAACACTAATTTAGTAAGGGCGACCGCTAAACTGAAATAATAGCCCAGTCATATATTCATCATAGCGAACTCAAATATCATGGTAATTACAATGCATCTTCAGTTGAGTAAACTGAAACTCAACTTTTTAAAACTGTATTTTTAGAAACAGTCCTCTTGTACGGATCAAACAGCTGGATATTAACAAAATTACAAGCAAAATAAGTTAACATAACAAGAAAAAAACAAAAACAAACCAAAATTAGATGGCACATACTGAAATCGACTATTGAGAGCATCACTAAATATCAGTTTGAAACGACATATCCTCCCGTCCTGGGTAAGACGATAAACTACATCCGCGTCCTGGGTAAGACGATAAACTACATTCGACAGCAAAGCCCCTGATTGGCAGGCTTTGAGGAGCATGGTGCCATCTCTTAATTGCTGGTGCTTCCAGGTCCAACCTGACCCGGGGTGGTGACGCCTGTTGGGGTCTCAGCTATGGGTAGGTGGTTGGCCTCCAAGCTCAGGTCGGGACGCTATAAAGATGTAAAAATGGGTTTAATACCAGCAATACGTTTTATTTATTTTTTATCTCTTTAGCGGTTGCAGGCGTTAAAGGATATATTGATTTTAATTCATTATCTATCAAATTTGGTATATCTGAAAAGCAATTGTTCCTTTAGAAAGAAAAGAGACATTGTTTCATACGATCGACGCAAAATGTCTGTTGTCTTTCATAATACGGGGTTTTACTTTGTACCACTCCAGTAAGTGCCTGACTCCCTCTGTTATCATCTAGTCCTGGGTATGACGATAAACTACATCTGGCAACAAATCCTCTGATCGGGAGATTTTGAGGAGCATGGAATCACCTCTCAATTGCTGGTGTTTCCAGGTTCACCCTGACCCGGGGTGGTAGCACCTGTTAGGGTCCCAGCTATGGGCAGATAGTTGACCTCCAAACTGGGGTCAAAACACTATGAAAGTATGAAAATATGTTTTAATACCAGAAATACTTTGTAAAAAAATTATTACTAGTAACAAATTTTTGATGAAAAAAATTATTCCCAGCAATACATTTTTAAAAAAAAAACAAAACAAAAAAACTCCTAATTACCAGCAATAAAAAATCTTACCGGCATTCAATCAGTTATGCACCATGCGTGACACACGCTTAGGCGATCATGTATCTTTCGATACATAACTGACGAGGCAGATTTTTTTTTCGCCACAGTAGGTTGCCATTTCTTTCTGCGGTAGACACGTTGTCATCCAAGGCTATAGAACCCGGTCTGCCCTGCTATTTACCCATAGCTGTGGTGAGAAGAAGAGGATTCATACCTTCCCCGAGGGTATTAGCACGTAAGCGAATGTAATGGATTCGATTGGAATTCGAACTCGGCTCTCCGATTTCTCAATCCGAGCCGCTATCCATAACTCCATCGTGCCCCTGTCGGCATTAAATAACCCATTGAGGTTGATATGCCGTAAAACAAACCAAACCAAACCAGACCAGACAGTGTTGTTTCGTGGCCATTGTTGACGAAGTAAACAAGATGTTGTGTATCACCAACTCTTGGATCAAAATTATGGAGAAAGGTCAAGAGACAGACCAGAAAGAACCTTCATCGATCAACTCATAGATGACATCTGAATCAGAACAGAAGAAATTGGTTGGGCTATTGATGGCAGAAATGGTTGCAGAGAGGTGTTCAGAAGTGTTCGTTTGTGAACGATCAGACAGACATATCATCCAAAAACATTTTTAAAGGTTGACAACTCATGCGCATTTAGCATACTCCACATTTTTTAAGCGTCTTTTCACTGGGTGTATTTTTCAATGCGCCCACCTCGCAGGCGCATTTGACATAAGATCAGTTTAAAGCAGGGTTTAACAGCAATAAATCCAACCCTCTTCTGAATTAAAGGTGCCGCCTAGGGGACAATCCCTAGGGGCTTTGGCCTAATATTATTTTCAGGCTCCCTTGATCGAGTCGAATTTCGAAAGAAGGGAAGTATCTAATGATTGTGGAAGCGTGGTCTAGATGTGGCACAATGGCGAAAGTGTGGAGCACACAGTGAGGATCGAACTCAGTATTCAGTTGTAACTGATCTCTGAGCTTGCTAAACGTTACAATTGTCGAAGTGCCCTTTTACATACATACAGGACGCCTCAAACATTTAAACAGATTTTTACATTGTATAGCTCAAGGCAGCTAATTTCTTTTCAGATTCACACTTTTTAATGTTACTAATGTCATCTAGGCTTACTTTTGAGCAAAGAAAGCTAATCCTGAAATGCTACTGGAAGTAGAAAAATGCAGTTGAATTTTAAATGTTGTCTCGAAGAGAGTTTAATTCAAATACACGTTGTCATGTCCATCCAATCTTTCTCTAAAAGCATCGAGGGTGCGAACGTTTTTCGTTCTGCTGGTTGTACCCTACGCCGGCAGCTTGGTGTTTGTCGCCCAATTATCACGCCCATCTTGGTCTGAGTCAATGGGACATGCAACCGTTGTTGATGCGGGCTTCGACTGATCCAGCATCGTATTGCTTTGATTCTTCTTCTTCATGATTCCTTCAGTAGGCTTCGGATAGCTTGGCGGCGCTCATCTCCTCTCCAAGGCTTAGATTTGAACAAAGAAAGTTCATCCTGAAATGTTACTGTAAATACAAAAATGTAGTTGAAGTTCAAAAGGCGTTATCGAAGAGTGTTTCATTCAGATCTACCCACGCAGTTTACAATCTCATGAATTAGAGATAAAGTTTGAAGCTGATTTTATTGTAATCTTAACGTTTGATCTTATGCCCACAAGTGGCCTATGAATTTTTTTAAAATGGGCCTTCAGGTTCAAATTGAAGACAGAGGTAATCTACGCCTGAATCGCAACTAAGCCTTGGAAGTTGACAAGCTTGATAGATAGACACCGGGAATAAGTGTAGTCATTAGTTAGGATTAATATTTTCTACTATATTTTGATTTTCTAAATGAAATGTATTTCCCTTTACATGCAGTTTCTATTTGTTCTTTAAGTGGGACTGAAATTATTTTGATACCAAAAATGGGCCACAAGGAAAAAAAAAAGCTTGGGAAACACTGTGCACAAGGACTGTTTCGGAAGGCCACGGATATCAACCACGCCCTGTGAAAAGGTGATGGAAAGTTTTCACCGAAGTCTAAGAAACCTATCAAGATGTCGATTACTTTTTGTGGTTCTATTGCGTCGAATTCTCAGCAATGTCTTCTTCATAGCGGACATCAATTTGAAACGCTATAGGCTATTTTGCCGGTGCCGGTAAAATAGACACCAAGGCTATTTTGCCGGTGACGGTAAAATAGACACCAAGGCTATTTTGCCGGTGCCAGTAAAATAGACACCAAAGCTATTTTGCCGATGCCGGTAAAATAGGCACCAACGCTATTTTGCCGGTGACGTTATTTTGCCGGTAAATATAAATAGTATTTTAGAACTAAGAATCAATATTATATTTGAGATCATCAGCACAGTTGTTGTGTGAGTTGTGTAGGCAGGACTTGAACAACATGGATTCTTTGGTCTGTGACTCTTGTCTTCCGTGTGTGCACCTGAAGTGAATTAGCAAGAGAACCATGCCTAAGGGAAAGTTTGAGATTTGCAGAAACTGTTATGCCTGAATTGCTTCAAATATTAAGAGACTTCTATATTTCTTTTAATAATTAATGATGAATAAATAATTTTAACTTGTGTTTTAACAATTGATGGGGGAAAAGTTTTTATGTTGTTTTAACAATTGACAGTGGAAACAAATAAACTTCTATCTTAAATCTGTGTGTTGTTATTTTTAATATTACCTGACTTCATGATAATAAGAATATTTGCCAGCAAAATAACTTGGAATCTATTTTACCAAGAATGATAAAATAAACTTAAAAGCATGTTTGTTTTACTGGGGCCGGCAAAATAGCTTCTTCCAATTTGAAAACATACGTTGACAAAATCTTAAGAGCCTGCATTTATAATAAATAATTGTCTGCATATTCATTATTTAAATTAGATGAAATTAGTTGGTTCTAGTTGCTCGAACTATTTTTTGAGAAAGCTTCAAAATGTGTAGACATTTTTTTGAGACTGAAATTAATTGTCAGGCAAAAAAATTCGAATATCGTTTTTCTGGAAGACATTTGTAAAAATCAGTTAACTTTCTCTCTTTGCATTTGCAAATATTATTCTATAATTAATCGCTTTTATATCATCTGGCAGTCATCTTCGTTGAAAATGATTAGTAATCATTTAAGTTTGTCTCATTGGCAAAGTTTAACAAACGTACCTGCAAAAAAACACAGTATGTCAACAGAACGTTTTCTGACATCGCTCTTACTGTAAACTACCCAAGCTACATATTCTAATGGCTCTGACGTAAAAAACATATAATTATGAAATAGACACATCTCTACCTTTTCTCGATATCCTATTAATACGAAACCATAATTAGATTTTATGGTCTACCGCAAACTCACAAACAAAAATGATTTAATTAATTTCTATTCCCATTCTAGTCAAAAAATAAAATCAGTACTAATCATAGGGTTTTTACCTCAGACCCCTTTAGCCCAGAACATCGAGATGAAAAGAGAAATTTCTTGAAAAACGTTTAGTCTTCTTCACTACCCGCATCATTTCATCCTCAACTGCTAGAATAAAAGCATGCAAACTCCACAAAGATCCATTGATAGTTGTCTTGAGTCATTCTCCCAACCACAGCCAGAATAAGAAAACCCATATTAAAGAAATTTCTTGGGCGATATCCTGGACAACCATTACTTTCGCTACGTTCATTAACAACAACCACGTATTGCTCACTGATTTACAGCCAGAGTAAGAAGACACACAAAGAAAGAAATTGCTCGTGTGAGATCACTCCAAGTGAATCCTCCTATTTCAATTTGATATCATTTTATTTTTCAATATCGAATTTTATTTATTCATGACATCGGAATTATTGTGCAAATTTATTTTTTGACATTTCTTTTTAATATTCTTTGTCAGAATTTATTTTTGTTGACATTTTTTTTATTCCTATCCTTAAAAATGTTTTTATTTTTAGCATTTTTGTCATTTTTGACATTTTTTATTATTCTTTATCAGAATTATTTTTCAAATTTTTTTTTTATCATTCTTTATCGAAATTTATTTATTTTAAACATTTTTTATTTTTATAAAAATGTATTTATTTTTGAGCTTGTTATATCATTCTCTGTCGAAACTTATTTATTTTTGACATTTTTTATTAGTTATTATAAAAATGTATTTATTTTTGAGCTTGTTTTATCATTCTCTGTCGAAACTTATTTATTTTTGACATTTTTTATTAGTTATTATAAAAATGTATTTATTTTTGACGTTGTTTTATCATTCTCTGTCGAAACTTATTTACTTTTGACATTTTTTTTATTAGTTAATATAAAAATGTATTTATGTTTGACCTTGGTTTATCATTCTCTGTCGAAATTTATTTGTTTTTATCAGAATTTATTTTTCTTGACATTTTTATTCTTCTTTAAAAAATTATATTTTTTTCTTGACATTTATTTTTCCCTACAGAAATTTATTTATTCTTGATATTTTTTATTCTCAAAACATTCACACTTAATGTTTGATTCTTAAGACACTTAAAATCAAAAAGAGACAGTTGAGGAAGGAAGTCTTGGAGAATTTAATATTCGCAAACACATCGACGGGTAGATGCGGAAAAACGAGCACCTTATTTGTGTAAATGGTTGCAGTGCAGGAACAAGGAGGGTTGGTAGGGAGTGAAACGTTGTTTCGCCTTACAAGAGACAGAAAGTTATGTAGAGTAATGGTCACCTACATCTTGAAATGATGATGATGATGATGATGATGATGATGTCTGGATACGGAGAAGAAGCCGAAACATCAACTGAAATCAGGGAATCGTTACTGGAGCATTTTGGTTAGAATATTGCGGAATAGAAGTTGTTTGATACAGCAGGACCCACGTTACAAAGTTGTCAAACAATTAATACATAACGTTATGGAGATTGGTGATTCTTTGTATTGTTTTGTTTTATTGCATATCCACCTTAATGGGTTATTTAATGCCGATTTTTATTTCTGGTAATATTTTTGTTTCCAAAAATGTATTGCTGGTAATATTTTATCAAAAAGTGTATAGATGGTAATATTTTTTTTCAAAAATATATTGCTGGTAATATATATATATATATATATATTGTGTGTGTGTGTGAAAAATATATAGAAAATAGGAAAGAACTTGTTAGGTAAATAATCCAAAGTTCTTTAGTATTTTTGTTATTATTTTAAAAAAATAGTGCTCGATACAAAAGTAGAGCATAAATATAATTATTTATTTAAAAATATGATTCAACGCTACATAAGAGTTCTAATAAGAGAACTCTTATGTAGCGTGTTAGAATCATATTTTTTAAATAATTATATATATATATATATATATATATATATATATATATATATATATATGTATTGCTGGTAATAGTTATTTCAAAAATTTATTGCTAGTAATAATTTTTATAAAGTATATCTGGTATTAAAACCTATTTTTACGCTTTCATAATGTTTTGACTCCAGTTTGGCGGGTAACTATTTACCCATAGCTGGGACCCTAACAGGTGCTACCACCCCGTTTCAGGGTGGATTTGGGAAAACCAGCAATTAAGTGGTGGTTCCACGTTCCTCAAAACCTCCTGATTAGAGGTCTTGCTGTTGGACGTAGTTTATCGTCTTACCCAGCACGCGGATGTAGTTTATCGTCTTACTCAGGACGCGGATGTAATTTATCGTGTTACCCAGGACGAGGATGTAGTTTATCGTCATACCCAGGACGGAAGGAGATTAGTGAAATTGTAAGGTAGGCGTTATAAGCTCCTGCGTCATATACGCTGGGAGAGATGATAAATAAAAGTTCATTTGTCCATAGTCGCTTGTTAAACCACAATCCCTAGTTTGCCTCATTCTTTGACATGACCGTAAGCACGACTCAACAGAACAGCAGCCGACAAAACGTATTCCATTCAAAATTGCTATTTCAATTATTAAATTAAAGAGAAAAGGAAAGCTGGAAAGAAGGCCACTAAACTCGGGGTTCCATTGCACAGATGTCCTTGTCAAAATGTTGAAATGGTTGACGCCGTCGCCGTCGACTCGGACGTCAGCGGAAGATGGAAAAAAAGCCACACTGGCGGCAGTCGCCCGTTTCTTTGCTGTCCGTGGGGAGTTTTGTCCCTAGTAATTGGCTGAAAATCGTCAGTCCCGGAGGCAATTAACAATTAGAAGCCATGGTTGGGAACACTGGCTCTTTCTTCTTTGTTTAATATTTTGGACGGTTTGTGCGTGTGTGTGTGTGTGTGTGTGTGTGTGTGTGTGCGAGAGAGAGAGATAGATAGATAGATAGAGAGAGAGAGAGAGAGAGAGAGAGAGAGAGAGAGAGAGAGAGAGTAACGGCACAAATGGGACAAGAAATCCTAGTAAAATAATGATAAAATAGAACGAATTGGAGAGGGGATTACAGTCTAGGTGCACACACAAAGGGAATGAAAGGTGCAAAAGGAAGAAGAAATAAAGGAGAAAGGGAAGTAATAATGAAAAAAAATTGAAATAGCAAATACAATCGGCAGACGATAGGAGCAACGCTTGCACACGACAACAATAACAACAATTTCATTTACTCCCATTATAATGAATAAAAATAAAATAAATTTCATTGGACGACCACCGGAAAGAAATAGTTAGCAAGCTCGACTCGTACACTTAGTTGCATACCTCGCTATTGCAGTCTTGTGCTATAAGAAACGTCCTTCCTTTCTTTTAAGCTCTTCCAATATTCTAATTATTTCATATCAAAAGCTTGGGCGATCATGTTTCCTTTCTATTCACTTAACAGAAGAATCCCCGAGTAACTGCAGTTACTTTCTGCTGATTGCCAACCAAGACTATAGGATCCAGTCTGTCCTACTATTTAACCCATAGCTGGGGGAAGAAGAATTGGATTCATTTTTTTTTCCAAAAGAATACATAAGTTCACCTATCGCCCTGCTCCTGTTCAAAATCCTCCCCTTTTGAACAGGAGTAAAGGTTTATCCTTTGTTTCTTGTTTAGAATTGAATTTCCGGTTCCTTCTAGAGTCTCTTTAACTTTATACTTCTAACGCCTCTGTCTAAACTGTGAAATTTTATTTGCTATTTACTTTTCTCCCCTTATAGCGGTAGACAGGTTCGCCTATAGTCCAGCTCACGCTCCTCGGTCTTTTGAACAGGAGTAGAGGTTTATCCCTTGTTTCTTGTTTAGAATTGTCTTTCTCGGTTTTTCTAAAGTCTCTTTTAACTTTATACTTCTAACGTGTCTGCCAAAACCCTGAGATTTTATTTGCTATTTATTTTTCTCTCTTCAATAGCATTAGACAGGTTCGCCTATGGCCCGGTTCACACTCCTCCTCGATCTTTTGAACAGGAGTAGAGGTTTATCTCTTGTTTCCTGATTAGGATTGGGTTTCTGGTTCCTTCTAAAGTCTACTTCAATTCTATACTTCTAATGTCTCTATCTGAACATTGAAATTTTATTTACTAATTATTTATTAATTTTGTTTGTTTTTATGTTTCTCCTCAGTCGGAGACGATATTTTCGCTTATCGTCCGGTTCACACTTCTCCTCGCTATTTTGAACAAGAGTAGAGGTTTATCCCTTGTTTCCTGTTTAGGATTGGGTTTCCGGTTCTTTCGAAAGTCTACTTCAACTCTATAAGTCTAACGTCTCTGCTTAAACTCTGAAATTTTATTTATTTTTTAATTTTATTTACTATTTATTTATTTTATTTTTTCTCCTAGATAGGAGTAGATAGGTTTGTCTATCGCCCGGTTCTGATGCCTTCCCAGTCTTTTGAACAGGAGTAGAGGTTTGTCCCTTGTTTCTTGTTTGGAACTATAGTTTTAACGTGTCTGCCTAAACCCTGAAATTTTATTTGCTATTTATTTTTCTCTCTTCAATAGCATTAGACAGGTTCGCCTATGGTCCGGTTCACACTCCTCCTCGGTCTTTTGAACAGGAGTAGAGGTTTCCTGTTTAGAATTGGGTTTCCGGTTGCTTCTAAAGCCTTTGCCTTCTCTTTCACTTTCGGTGACCTCTTGGTGGCTCTATCTCATTGCTTGGGGTGGTGCATCTTACTCTCTAAACCTCTACCTCAAGCGGCACTTGGGTCTTGTAAAGGGTGAACATCATTATAAGAACATCATTGTAAATAGCTAACTCGACTGGAATTCGAACTCGGTTCTACGATTTCTCATTCCGTACCGTTTTCCATCACAAATTAATTTCAGAAAATAAAAATATGCGCGCGATTACGATAATCTCCGAATCCGAAAGAGACATTTCTGGGACACATAACAAGGAAGGACGGCTTGGGGAATTTAACCTCCACAGGGCATATCGAGGGAAAGAGATATAGGGGAAGTCGGTTGGCCAATTATCTGACGTGCTTGTGTGAATAGATAGCAAGACGGAAGTCAGGAAGCTTGGCAAACGATAAAAAAATCTGCTATGATCTACAAGGGATAGGAGATTGTGGAGAGCCATGATCGCCCACATCCTGGAGGAACACGGCACATAGAAGAAGAAGAAGAAGAAGAAGAAGAAGAAGAAGAAGAAGAAGAAGAATATCATTATTATTACATTTGGCTGATTGGAAAGATTATATTGAATCAATTGTTAGTTCTGCATATAAAGAAATCGGTGAATGTTTTAATCATAGCTGATCAAATTTGCAATGTTTTAGGACTTGTGGACAAAGGTATAACCAGGCAAAAAATATTGGTCCTGACCTGGCATCTCGGCTTCAGTCAGCCTCCATCACCGCCGTAACGTAGCTTCCCTCTGCCTTTTCTACAAATATTTTCATGACAATTGCTCTGATGAACATTCCTTTTTGATGCTTAGACTTTATGACTTTAAGTTCTGCTGCTAAGTAAGTTCGTTCCCCGTGTCGTGCTCGACAATTTTTCTCGCAAGAATCTATCTTACACATTTATAAGTCTACTATTGAATATTGTCACCACATCTGGTTCGGTGCTTCTGCTATGTATCTAAGAGATTCTAGATAAAATACAAAGAAGAATCTGCAATGTTATTGGTCCTGACTTGGCATCTCGGCTTCAGTACCTTTCCATTTATATTTGATTTGAATATTGCTGCCACATTTGGTCTGGTGCTCCTGCTATATATTTAGAGATTCTTTATAAAATACAAAGAAGAATCTGCAATGTTATTGGTTCTGACCTGACATCTCAGCTCTAGTAACTTACCCACCGCCGTAATCTAGTTTCCCTGTGACTTATTTTCATGGTGATTGTTTTGATGAACGTGTCTCTTTGGTACCTAGACTTTATGAATTTAAGCGCGGTACTAGATTGACAGTTAGGTCTCATCATTTTACTGTTGAAATGGCTAAGGCATTTTTTTTTCGTATATTTAAAGTATATTTTTTAAAAATTTTAAATTTAAATATTACTAAAGTAAAATTTTTCATTACTCCGATTTAGTAGACTTTATTTATTTATTTAATTACAATTTAAAAGAAGATTAAGTTAGAATTCATTTTAATTAACTACAGTTTTAATTACAACTTTAAAATATTTTCATTATTAGTTTTTATAGACTATATTTCATTTAATAGAGGTAAAATGTAAGAATTTTAGCCGTTAACAATATAATTTAAAAAAAATCTAGACGACAGGCTTTAACGGAAGTTAGATTTCATTGAAAAATGCATCCCTTCCCACGACCCAAACGTAGCAATAACTGATACATTAAATTATAGACATATTGAAAACCCAGCCACCCTGTCTAGAAAATAGATTTATCTGTAAGCTTGGAAACATGAATTTTGTTTTAGCTGTGTATTTAAAAACCCAGTAATTTTAATAAGTTACTCCAAAATTCGCTTGAGGATGAAATGGAACTAATGTCTTTAATTTAATCACAAAATTAAATTCGTGGCTTTTAGCTTCCATTTTTGAACATGGTTAGAACTGTGTAGCGAAAAAAAACCATATTTTAAATCAATTAATTTATAATATATATATATATATATATATATCGTAACGAAAGAGATCGATTTTTTTATTTATTAATTCGACAGATCTTTATTACTTAATTTTCACGAGTCAGAGAATAATTTCAAGTTAAAGATGAAATGTAGATCAAATTTGAATCGGCATCCGACAGAATCATAAGATAAAGAAAAAATAGGAAACGTTTATCAATCTAAAATATTTCACTTTTATTAAAGTTTAGTCAGAGATTGAGAAAAAAAAAGTCAAAAAGACAGAAATTCTGGTATTTTCAACTTTGTGTGGTTTGATTTTCATTTTATCTACGTTTATAATGCCCGCGATACATCACGGGCATTATTAAACGTAGACAATTCTATGCGAATGTAAGTTTGTGAAAATTATAATTTATCTATGCGGGAATCGGATGATAATGTGTATTCTTAATTGTGTATGTCTAGTAGGAGAAGTTCTGATGTTTTTTTTTAAAAATAAATGCTAAAGAACTCTGGATTATAAATCTAACTGTTCTTTCTTTTTATTATATATATATATATTTTCCCATTTGCCATTATTCATTTATTTATTCCTATTGGCCTTTATTCATTTATTTATTCTTTTGAAAAATAAAGCGTTTATAATTTTCTATTTTAAAAAAAATAAAGTTTTAGGAAATCAATTGACTGAAATCGCTTGAAGATACCAAAAAGTTGAGACCAAAGCAGCGAAATCGGCTGATTTCCTAATTTTCTATACTTAAAAAACTCTATATGTTCATTTTTTTATCTTTTTATATGTGTATTGAGTACTTTTTAAATATTACTCTTTCCTGGTCTAGTTCAACTCTGACTATTAACCTTTATTATATATATATATATATATATATATATATATATATATATATAAACCTTTAAAATGGGTTACAGTTTTGCCAAATGAGCTGAAAAGTTCTCCTTCCGACATACTTCCCAAAATTGGACCATATAACTAAATAGCTTTAAATTGAAATCACTTTCTGGTCAGTCTGAGAACTTTTCAGTACCTTTTCGTACTTATATATCTATCGACCAATATTAAAACATTGCGGAAGCTATAAACGCAAGTCAACAGGCTGCATGTAATTTATTTTGGTAACAGCCGGAATGGCCGTAATTCTCAGCGCATGTGTATGTGATGTCACGACAAAGATGGCTTGCAGCGTAAAACAGTCGGGCAAAAATGGTGGTGTGATGTGTTATATGATGTTCGTTTGCCAAAAACAAAAATTCAAATTTAGTTTCTCGAGAAACTGATCCCAGAACACAGATTCAACTACATAGGTCTTTTTTTTTTCAGCTATGAAATACCAATCTTTTATAACTTCCCGTAAGGTTAAATTTTCTCTGTGTCTCCCCCACTACCTTCATCAGTAGAATAAATAGTCCGCATTGTTATACAAATATTTTGCTATCAGTATTTTATATAAATTATTAACAAATGGCTTTTACAACATAAGTGGTGACATTTGGATAAGAATTTTTAAAAGTATATTTTAATAAATAATTTATGTTATTTATTTTAGATTCAAAATGTAAAAGTTACCATATATAAACCATCTTTCTTTCGACAGAGTTTTTTTTCTAATTCATCCTGTTTGTATCGAAAGAATTTATATCTGCCTTGTTAAAATTCAGTCGTAAGTTAGCAGAAAAAAATCAGTGTGTTTATATTTAAAGAAAAATTAAAATAAATATAATCTTGCCTTCTAAAAATATTTTTTAAAGAAACGGAAATAAAGTAAATGATTTTTAAAAAAAAGACAATTTTTTTTTTTATAGAATTCTGTCATTTTAAGCCCGGCAAAGTTCATTACGATCTTATTACCTTCAGTGTTCGTTGAAACAATGTCTGGCATTTCAAATTACAACAAATTAGTCGGGCAGAGTTGACAAAAAAGAAATTAGGGAATTCTCTAAATAAGTCAAAATAATATGTTTAATTAGATTTATTAAAAAAAAGAAAGAAATTATTTAAACAAGTGAAAAGGTAAGTTTGTTGAATTAATATCAATACTCCTGTGGCAGTGGAAACTTCAGGGGTTATTGGCCCCCGTTCGATGGCGTTCCTTCGGAGGATTGGCGCGATTGCGTCTCGATTAAGGGACGAGCCTCACGAAACGGAGTGGCTCTTGCAGCGTGTCTCACTGGCGATGGTTCGAGGTAATGCTTTCTCCATCATTGCGGCTGGCAGAGGATAGCAAAAAAATTGTTTATAGTTACGTTGTTCTGGAATTGTCATCAGTGGTCAACTGAACTTGTTTTGTTTCAATAAAGTTTATTTTTATTTTCCAAAAAAAAAAAAAAAAAAAAATTTAAGATCGAGATTTCATTTTTTTTCATTGAAACGAAATCCATCCATTTTCTTCATACAATCAAAGCTTGAGAGAAAAAAGTTAAGTAAGCAAAGCCTAAAAATATTATTTATTAAACATTAAAAACAAATATATATAGAATTTTTTTTCTCACAGTATCTAATATTGTTGAAATTACCGTTAACATTTTTATAGAGATTTACAAACTCTACATTTCTTTCAATTTCGCACATCAATCGTTGATTTGAATAAGCTGATTCCTTATATATTTCTTTTCTCGTAGAGCAAATTGATATTCTCTCAATTTAATATTTACCAAAATTCTGTTCACACGCGCATGCGCACACGCACACATACACATATATATATGTATGCTTAGTTATATTATTTGAAACTGGCTACATTTATAATGAACTAGAATTTTTTTGGGGCAACACACTAACGCGTGTTGAAATCCTTAACGTATTTAGTATTGTTGAAGTTATCGCTAACATTTTAGTCGAGATTTACAAACTCTGTTTCGTTCAATTTCAAGCTGATTTGTTTGGAAAAATACTTTGACAAAACCTCTACATTGCGTTTTAATAATTTCTTTAATTTAATTTAATAGGACTTCATGGTAAACAATATTTTTAAAGAAATTTTCTTTTTTTCCTTTTTAACAGCAAAGAATAAATTCTTAGGATTTCTTACTCCTGAGCATGCAACATACAGCTGATTATGCGTAAATGTTTCTTTCTGGAGCCAAATTCCAACTTTTTGAAGCATGTGGCCTTGTGATTCGTTTATTGTTCTCAAAAACGCACGGAAAACGGAGCAGAATTCTTGTATATAAAACCTTAAAGAAAAGAAAACGCAAAAAACAATATTACATTTTTATTAAATAAGTATTTGTTATTCTAATAATTAAAGTTTTTAAAGCAGTGGGAGCATTTTGTACGTTAAATAATAAAAATTTTAATTTTTTCCAAAACAAAAAAAAAAAAGAAAAAAAGGAAAATTTATTGTACTAAGCCACACACCCTAGTAAAACCCACTGCACATTGTACCCCTTACCTATTCGCATTTCTCCCCCAAATTTGATTTCGATCGATCAATGTATGGCTACTTTTAGAGGGTTTGACGGACGGACTAACGGAAGTCGCAGAATTTTATATATAGATAGCAAATTTAGTGACTCTTTGCGTCATTTCTGGCTAACGTTTTCGGCTGATATGAAGTAGGATGATTATATATATATCAATTGCTAGGTCTGCTGCTAGGAAAGTTGGTTCACTGTGTCGTGCAAGACAATTTCTCGCCAGAATCTAACATATTTATAAGTCTGCCATTCATGCATTCAATAAATTTTGCTGCCACATCAGGTCTAGTGCTCCTGCTTTCTATTTAGAGATTCTAGATAAAATACAATGTCTGCAATTTTATTGGTACTGACCTGGCCTCTCGGCTTCACTCAGTTTCCCACCACGGTAACATCGCTTCCTTCTGCCTTTTCTATAAATATTTTCATAGTAATTGTTCTTGTCAACATTCTTCTTTGCTACCTAGCCTTTATGAATTTAAGCGCAGGTCTCACTATTTTACAGTTGAAATGACTTGATGTAACCGTAAGTCCTATACTAGCAGTTTCTTCTCTCGCACTTCTTGCTTGTGGAACTCTCCTCCGGCTTCATGCTTTCCAGTCAATTTTGACCCTCAGAAATTTAAATGCAATGACAATCGTTATATTCGGTCTTCTTCATTTCTGTTCTTTTATTGTTCTCTCTCTCTAGAATAATGATTTTTTCTCATATTCTCTCGAACTAAGGAACCCTTTGCGTGGTTTTATTGACTTGCTTGAGGCGAAATGAATAAAACAATCATAGATTTAATTGAAAAAGGTGTAAATAAAATAATTAACATTTTCATGTTAAATTGAGAAAAAGTATAATAAATGAAGTTAATCTCTTGATTTTATTTTTATTATTCATAAACAACATACAATTATTTAAAAACGTAAATATAGTCTGCTGATGAATTCGTTTTAATTTAACAATAACATTAAGATAATTTATCGCCGATCGGACCCCGAACTATCGCTAGTCATCATGAAAAGATGGCACCTCAGGGAGGTTTTGTGCCTTGAGAAACTATTGGGCCTTAAACTCACTCCTGACCTCAAGTGGAACTCGTACGCACGATCCATCGCTAAAGACGCTCCAGTAAGTATATGGCTTCTCCTGCTATTCTCTAATTTTACAAGAGCCAGATAAGGTCGAAAATGGAGTACCGTTGTCACATTTGGGCGGAAGCAGCCCAGTCCTCACTTTACAGTTTCGATATTTAAAAGCGTCACTTCGTCCTTTTTCGGTGACGAATTATTTTATTTTCCACCTTCCAACCTTTCTCTCACAGGCGGAATGTGGCAAGCCCCTTGCTGCTGTATCGCTACTTCCAAGGACAAACTACATTCCTTGCTTCCACCAGGTCTAACCTTTAAGGCTAGGACCCGCTATGTCACTTATATTGTAGCAAACCAACCACATTTCCTCCGTATTCCATCGGTAAGAAGTAAGTTCCACTCGAACAGCTTTTTTAAAAAAAATCATTTCACCCCCAAACAAGGTGGGAATGCCACTAGTATTCAAGAGTTTCAGAGAGTGAAGGTGAAAGTAAAACTGGGTATGGAGGGGTGGGGGGGGACCGCGGAAAGGATAAAAGATAAACGGGGTCCAAGAAGATAGAAGATGGCGATTGACGGTGCATTTAAATTTTTGAAGATTGTAATTATCAGGGAAGCAAGGAAACGGAAGGGAGCTCCACAGGCGGGAAGTGCGAGAAAGGAAACTGTTGGAGAAGAAGTGGCGGATACATTTAACTATTTCTACAGTAAATTGGTGGGACCTAAATGTCACACGAACCACTGTTCTGTGGAACCAACTCCCAAGAGGATGCTTCCCCGATCACTACAATCTAAACCTGTTCAAATCTAGGGGTTAACCGTTATCGCCCCCTCCTATCTGTATAAACTACCTCTGAACGTTACTCTCTACCGGGCCTTATACAGGGTGAACCTTACTGTAAAAACAAAAATAATAACTTCAACTTAAGTTTTTCTCTTTGTGGGGCTGGTATTCGACTAGAGTTTAAAATTTCGTGATATTTTATTTTATAAATAAAGTCATTGTCTATCGTTTATGTCAGTCATGGGTAAATGGCGGCTCGCCGGTTACATTCGGATCAGCTCATGAGGCCCTCTTTTCGAAGAAGGTTGCCTAGGCCTAGTTTATATCATGAAAATATGGGGCTGATAAAGAATCAGGGGGTCATATTTTATAAATTCGCGTTAGAAAACCAGTGAGAAAAAGAAATGCGAATTACTCTAAATTTGAGTGACGGAGTAATTTCAACTCAGAACTGTAGAGGTCGTGTTAATTGATTAAATTAAATGGAATAATAATTGTTGAATAAATAGGCTGCGTGATGAAATTAACAATTTCCTCTCACATAAAAATTTCAGTATTCAACAAACATAGAATAAGGACAGACATGAGAAACAACAGTTTTTGCACAACAATGAATAAAATATTTATATAACAAAGAGGTACAAACAACTGGAGTAAAAAAGTAGTTTTAAAAAGTTCAAACGTCCTTTTATCTTTAGATGAAAAGTTATCTAAGTTCTGGTTTGATAGATTATAATTTGTTGAATGGTCTGTACAATAATGAGAAAGTGTGTTTGGGTATTATTGTAATTTAAGAAAAAAATAAACAGTTCAAGTTTGTATTTGAAATAGAGAAATATAGTTTACGACTTACTTTAAGGTTTACGGAATTGTCGCTCTTTGATTTGTTTTCATTTGTCGTTAGAAGAGAATATTCTGTAGTTGGAGTAAGTGGTTCTTAACAAGCTGCGTTTATGTTAATTGCAATAATTAATGTTGAGCTTGAAGGCGTATGACAAAGATTCGTGTATCAAGTTGAATGTGGAAAACTTGAGTTGATTGTTCGTCATAAAATATTGCTGTGTGAATGAGTGTTCTTTCAGGCTGGAATCATGTTAATGAACTTTAACGTAAATTTTGGAACTGTGTGACGAGTTCAAAGGATTCCTATCGGCCAACTGTCGAAGATGAAAGCCGTTTCATATTTTATTGCTAACTTTGGTCACGTGTAGGCTCACAGAGGATTGAAAGATTTTGGCGGAATTATTTTTTGGGTCAGGTCAAGAACTAGGTCGATGTTATTTGAACATGACTTAAATATTAAGTAATCAATTAGAAGTTGAGATATTCTGAAAATATTTATTAAGCTGAATAAGCTCCCTGATCCACTTTTTGTACAAAAATTGATGATGATAAAAAAGGTGGTAGCGGGATGCTAAAGAACTACTTTCAACTCGGAATTAATTTCAACTCGGAATTAATTTTAACTCGGAACTAATTTCAGCTCGATTTAAAATCAAATTTATCGATTTCTGTGAATTCCTACACATAATGCAATGAATTGTTTTTTTTTTAAATTTAGTATTAAAAATCCTTAGTATTAAAAATTAAATTAATTAAATTAAAAATCCTTAGTAAATAAGATAATTCAGAATTCATCTTTTCTGCAACTTTCATTCTTTTTTGTTGCAAATGAATGAATTGGTATTTTTTTTATTTACTTTTATTCATTTAAATCTGATCCAATATAAGTACATTGTTCTTTGTCACAAGAACAGTAGATTTCTTAGCTGTTTTTTTTGTAAAAGACTCCCTAAATATCAACTGACTGAACTATTAGGCCGCGAAATATTGATCTTCTTACAATTGTATAGTCCATGAGAATGTCTACGGTTGGTGGTTGAAACAAGAAAAAAAAAACGCGACTGAAGAGTTTTTGATGGGGTTTTTTAAGTTAAACAGCGATTTTTTCCAAGCTTTTTTTAGTTTAAAGTAAACCAATATAATGAAGGAAAAACAAGATTTTATGTAATAAAAATAATATATGTGAGACGGCTTCAGATCGATACCAACTCCAAAATCGATCTTAACGCCCCCGAAAAAACCTTCTTACTCATCATTAGCGTCAGAACGAATGGAAATCGATAAAGAAATATATATATATATATATATATATATATATATATATATACGTACACTTTTTAACCATATGTTGTCAAGTCAAATTCAGATTTTTAACGTATCCAAAATTTACAGGTAAGATAAAGACCCCCCCTCAAAAAAATAGGAACCGCCTTGTTTTTGGAGGTACCTACTCAAAAGTAATAATAATAATAATAGCAAAAAAAATGTTAATTTTAAAAATGGGAAACTACTTTTACTGCAAAAATACTAAAAAGGAATTTATATTTTTTTTATGTTTAATTAAAAAAATCATTTACGTGTTTTTTGTTTTTCTAATTCTATACCTTTTCAACTTCAAAATGGTAATAATCAACTTCAAAATGGACTTATTTTCAAGTAAAAAAAATAATCAACTGCAAAATGGATTAATCAACTTCAAATTGAGAAAATGTAAAATACCTAAAAACATCTTCAAAATAAGAATAAACAACTTCAAATTGGAATAAACAACTTCAAATTGAAATATTTTTTTTGGTAAATTGAAAATTATTTTTTCAATTAATTTACCCCATGAGTAAGGAAATTGACTGTTCGTCTTCATTATACAGATGAAGAAAAAAACAAAATACAAACAACTTAGAGGCCAAGAAAGCATTGGGTGAGCCCACAATAAAAGTAGGAGGAGAAAGTCCCGTATGGGCAAATTGATGCTGATGCTTGAGAAACCTCTACAAAAGAAGCTGAAGAAGAATTAGCAACAGCTCCAAAGAGGACTTACCTCAAGAAAAGTGTGGCTGGCGAAAAAAAGCCCAGATTTTAGCTGCACATGCCGCAGCAGGAAATTGGAAAGACCTGGTAAGAACAATTGGTGTGCCTCTGCCAACAGCGTACTGTTGGTTAGACCAGGGTGCTGATAAAAGTGACTCTAGGAGAGGAGCAAGAAAATATAAAATTATGCAAGAGCATAAGAATTTTATGGCCGAATTAATTGAAAACTCTCCTAGGGTCACTCTTCAAGACATTGTAAATAAGTTGGTTGAAAAGTATGAGGTTTGTGTGACGAAAGAATGAATAAGAAAGCACTTGGGCTCCATGGCCTTTACCTTAAAAGCGGTTCATTATGAACCAGAAGCTGCCAATAATAATGTCAATAAGGCAAAACGTAAGGATTACGCAGTAGCTTTATTAGAATTTCAGTCCCAAACTGTGCCAATTCTTTATATGGATGAAACCATATTTCAAGAAGAGAAGGTCGCTCTAAAAAAGGCACGAGGTGCACTACAGTCGCGGCCGGATCCAGGGGAAATAACATCCATGTTATTGGATGTATTAGTAATAATGGATTAATTCATCATAAAATTAAAAGAGGTTCTTTCAAAAAAGAGGATGTGATAGAATGGACCAGGGAGTGCCTTAGAAAGGCAAATGAAATTTATGACAAGGGAGTTGTCTTAGTTATTGATAACGCTCCTTGCCATACTTCAATTTAAGAAGTTGTGGAGGAGGATGAATTTAGGCAACGCCAAATTTTCACACTTGCCCCCTATAGTCGGATGTTAAATGCCATTGAAAAGGTTTAATCAGTCATTAAAGCTGACGTAAAAAGAAATATGGCAGACTCAATTGTTGCGATTTTAAGAGGTGATGGCCAGGGATCTTTAACTACTAAAGAATTCCGCCTCAGCAAGTTAGAAGCGATGATCTCCGAGGCAATTAATAATATTTCCCCTGAGACTTGCACTAACTTCGTATCTGGAATACAGAGATTACTTCCCTCTGTAATTAACTTAGATGATGTAATCTTTTAAATAAATTTCTTAGTGATGTTTATATTTTTTTATATCCCTTTTAAGTAAAAATAGAATAAATAAATATTAGATTTATTAGTGTTATATTAATTTTCAATTTGAAGTTGATCATTTCTCATTTTGAAGTTGTTTTCCAATTTGAAGTTGATTAATCCATTTTGAAGTTGATTATTATCATTTTGAAGTTGAAAAGGTATAGTTCAGTGATTTAAATTAGAAAGTCAAGATCTAATGGTCATATGAGTTGTCGTCACGGTTGAGAAAACTGAAAACTTAAATAAAAAGGTGCTAAAAGTCTGTAGGGGTGTCGGACTCAAAATTTTATTTTTGACTGTTTCCATTTTCTGAGAAATCTAAAAACTAATAATAATTGAATTCAAGAAAAAAAAAAAAAAAAAAAAATGAAGTGTGCAAACAAATGTTGTCATCACAAGAAATTGGTCGATCGGAATAAAAAAAAAGTCACAAAAAGGTTAGAGAAATTCATAATTATATATATATAAAAAATTAAAATTGAAGATTGATTTTTTAAAAATCTTGAACCTTGTCAATGTGCTTTTCAGACGTCTAAACAATTTTAGAGACGAAGTAAAGAAATAAAAGAACGGAAATATAATACAATAATTTATTCACTATTTTTGTGAACTTTTTTAATATTAAAAAAATATATATAAGTTTTGTTACAAATGACTGTCAATGTATTGCGGTTAATTTTTTTTTATTTAATTTTTCTTGTGTTTTTATATTTTATTTCTTTTCTGGACAAAAATTTTGTAGAAATTGTCCGAATGTTCTGTATCTCCGAGCGCTTTCGGCTATACTTTATAACTGGACAGGTGACAGGTCAGTCTGCGAGAGAGTGTGTTACATGTGTGCCCAATGTAAGTATTTAATGTTGTTTTTTTTTTATTATTAGTGTTGGGTATGCAATCTTCCAGGGAGTGGGGAGCACGAGAATTCATAGACAACATTATTTTTACTGAGGGTGTGTGATTTATAAGTCCCGGTGTTGTTGGTAATAATTAAGTTAAATGTTTTCAACTTAATTGTAATAGATGATAAATCTTAGGTGTTTGTTAGGATCATTGAGTTACATGTACCGGTGAATTTTGAGTGTTTTTTTTCATGATTTTCTAAGGAAATACATTGCTTATGACTTGACTATGAAAATGCATTGCAAATGATTTTACTATGAAAATGCATTGCGAATGATTTTCTGATGAAAATGCATTGAAAATGATTTTACTATGAAAATTCATTACAAATGATTTTACGATGAAAATGCATTGCAAATGATTTTACGATGAAAATGCATTGCAAATTTTTACTATAAAAATGCATTTTTTACTATAAAAAATGCATTGCAAATGATTTTACTATAAAAATGCATTGCAAATTTACTATGAAAATACATTGAAATTTTACTATGAAAATGCATTGGCAAATATTTTTACTAAAAATTGCAAATGATTTTATTATGAAAATGCATTGCAAATGATTTTACTATAAAAATGCATTGATTTTACTATGAATGATTTTTACTATGAAAATGCATTACAAATGATTTTACTTAAAAATGATTTTACTATGAAAATGCATTGAAATGATTTTACAAAATGATTTTACTATGATTTTTACTATGAAAATGAACGAAAATATAATATAATTTATTCACTATTTTTGTGAACTTTTTTAATATTAATATATATATATATAAGTTTTGTTACAAATGACTGTCAATGTACAGCGGTTAAGTTTTTTTATTTATTTAATAGGGGGTGTGATTTATAAGTCCCGGTGTTGTTGGTAATAATTAAGTTAAATGTTTTCAACTTAATTGTAAAAGATAATAAATCTTAGGTGTTTGTTAGGATCATTGAGTTACATGTACAGGTGAATTCTATTTTGAGTTGCTTTTTCATCCTGTTTATAATTAGGGTGCATTTAGTTACCATAGAATATATGAATAGTGTGTTTATTTTTTGGCGTTAGGGGAGGGGGTCTGGTATCTTTTTTTCTAAATTTCGTTAAGACTAATTTTATTTGTTCGTCGACGACGTGGTTAGAGAAATGATTGTTGATTAGGGTTTGTTTAATGTTGCTAAGTTCCTTATAGTTCAATATGTCCGAATGTGAGATTACTTTGTCTCGATAAATCATCGTTTTTACAACAGTTATTTTGTATCGCCGAGGACGTTTACTTTTGTAGTTGAGTAAACACTAGTTTTTACTAATGTTTTTTTTTCAATTAAAGGGACACAACTCTCTAACTTTCAGTAATTTCACCTTCTTTATCTATATTCTTATTATATAATAAATGCTAAAATGTCTGTGTGCTTCACACTTTTTCAATTAAAAAAAATTCTTACATCTGGAGCCATGTTCAAAGACTCATCCCGAAAACAAAGATGAGAGTTAGAATCAAAAGTGACCTTGAAGCAGGAAGATTTGCTGCTTTACTGTTGCAGCTTGGCAAAGGAACCATCAAAATGGACCAAAATGAAGATTTTCACTTCCAATAGGTTGTGGCGTTTCAGTCCCATGTATCCAAGACTTGATTAATCATGTTTATCCAAACATTAAACACCATTTCATGGATTCAAATTGGCTTTGTGAGATCTCAAGTATCAAACTGTGGATAGCATCAAATGGAAACTTCTCCAAGAAATTCCAAAAGAAACCATGAAGTATTTTTCCATTGACACTGTGGTTAACAAGAGCAGGCAATGAATTATTCAATAGAGATTCTGAACTCATTGGATCTTCCTGGAATGCCATCACACAAGTTGGAACTAAAAGTAAATGTGCCAGTTATGCTATTGAGAAATTTTGACTCTCCAATGCTTTGTAATGGAACAAGGTTAATTGTCAAGAAGATGCTTCCTCTTCTCTTGGAAGCAGAAATCCTTACTGGTCCAGGAAAGGAAGAAAGAGTTTTAATTCCAAGAATTCCCTTAATTCCTCCAGATCTTCCTTTTGAGTTCAAAAGACTTCAGTTTCCAGTGAGAGGGAGCTATGCAGTGTCAATCAATAAGTCCCAAGGACAATCATTGAAAGTAACTGAACTTCATCTGATGGAACCCTTCTTATTTCACGGTCTATGTTGGTTGTTCAAGGGTTAGCAATGGAACCAAACTATTTATACTGAGTCCGAATGAGAAAACCAAAAATGTTGATTATCATGCAGATTTGCAATAAATTCCAAATAGACAAATTATATCATTGTTTTGATAAAAACTTTTAATTTTTTGAAAATATTGTCTAAGTTTAATAAAATTTAATATGTACTAAATGTATGAAGTGTTATTGTTGGACTGAAGGCCCAATCAAAAGCCCTCCGTAGGAGCTAGCTAGTGCATACATATATTTTGATACTGAAAGGTTACCGTATAATGTTTAAAAGTATATATGTGCACTACATAGATGAAACGTCGCGAGTCGCTCGAGCTCTATCGCTATTTCCATGGCAAGTGTTCTGATGAGCGACATTCAATGATCCCACCAGCCATGACTTTTGCAAGAGGGACCCACCAAGTCACGTACACTACGATGAATCATCCTCATTTCCTTCTTACTTCTATAGTAAGAAGTAAGTTATCTATCTATCAGTCTGTTCATATTAATCTCTGTTCATATCTATCTATCTATCAATCTATCAGTCTGTCTGTCTATCTCAGTCAATCTATCTATCTATCTATCTATCTATCTATCTATCTATCTATCTATCTATCTATCTATTTCAGTCTGTTCATATTAATCTCTGTTCATATCTATCAATCTATCTATTTCAGTCTGTTCATATTAATCTCTGTCCATATCTATCTATCAATCTATCAGTCTGTCTGTCTATCTCAGTCAATTCATCTATCTATCTATCTATCTATCTATCTATCTATCTATCTATCTATCTATCTATCTATCTATTTCAGTCAGTTCATATTAATCTCTGTTCATATCTATCTATCAATCTATCAGTCTGTCTGTCTATCTCAATCAATCAATCTATCTATCTATCTCAGTCTGTTCATATAAATCTTTGTTCATATCTATCTATCAATCTATCAGTCTGTCTGTCTATCTCAGTCAATCTATCTATCTATCTATCTATCTATCTATCTATCTATCTATCTATCTATCTATCTATCTCAGTCTGTTCATATTAATCTCTGTTCATATCTATCTATCAATCTATCAGTCTGTCTGTCTATCTCAGTCAATCTATCTATCTATCTATCTATCTATCTATCTATCTATCTATTTCAGTCTGTTCATATTAATCTCTGTTCATATCTATCTATCTAATCTTTCAGTCTGTTCTGTCTATCTCAGTCCAATTCATCTATCAATCCCTATCAGTCTATCTGTCTATTTCAGTCTGTTCATATTCTATCTCTCTTCATCTATCTATCAATCTATCAGTCTGTCTGTCTATTTCAGTCAATTCATCTATCTATTCATATCTATCTATCAATCTATCATTCTGTCTATCTATTTCATCAATCTATCTATCTATCTATCTCAGTCTGTTCATATTAATCTTTGTTCATATATCTATCAATCTATCAGTCTGTCTATCTCAGTCAATCTATCTATCTATCTATCTATCTATCTATCTATCTCATCAGTTCATATTAATCTCTCTATCTATCTATCAATCTATCTATCTGTTCATCTATCTCAGTCTGTCATCTATTATCTATCTATCTTCATCTATCTATCTATCTATCTATCTATTTTTCAGTCTGTTCATATTAATCTCTGTTCATATCTATCTATCAATCTATAAGTCTGTCTGTCTATCTCAGTCAATTCATCTATCTATCTATCTATCTATCTATCTTCAGTCTATTCATTTCAGTCTGTTCATATTATCAATCTATCATATCTGTCTGTCTATCTCAGTCTGTTCATCTATCTATCTATCTGTTCATATCATTATCTATCTATCTATCTATCAGCCTATCTGTCTATCTCAGTCAGTTCATCTAATCTATTCATATATATCTCTATCAGTCTCTATCTATTTCAGTCAATTCATCTATCTATCTATCTATCTCTTCATATCTATCTATCAATCTATCCATTTCTGTCTGTTCATATTAATCTCAATTCAATCTATCAATCTATCTCAGTCTGTTCATATAAATCTCTGTTCATATCTATCTATCAATCTATCAGTCTGTCTATCTCAGTCAATTCATCTATCTATCTATCTATCTATCTATATATCTATCTATCTATCTATCTATCTTTCAGTCTGTTCATATTAATCTCTGTTCATATCTATCAATCTATTTCAATCTGTTCATATTAATCTGTTCATCTCAGTCTATCAATCTATCAGTCTGTCTGTCTATCTATCAATTCATCTATATATCTATCTATCTCATCATGTTCATATCTAATCTCTGTTCATCTATTTAGTCAGTTCAATTAATCAGTCTGTCATATCTATCTCATCAATCTATCAGTCTGTCTATCTATCTATCAATCTATCTATCTATCTATCTCAGTCTGTTCATATAAATCTCTGTTCATATCTATCTATCAATCTATCAGTCTGTCTGTCTATCTCAGTCAATTCATCTATCTATCTATCTATCTATCTATCTATCTATCTATCTATTTCAGTCTGTTCATATTAATCTCTGTTCATATCTATCAATCTATCAATCTATCAGTCTGTCTGTCTATCTCAGTCAATTCATCTATCTATCTATCTCTATCTATCTATCTATCTATCTATCTATCTATCTATCTATCTATCTATTTCAGTCTGTTCATATTAATCTCCGTTCATATCTATCTATCAATCTATCTATCTATCTATCTATCTATCTATCTATCTATCTATCTATCTATCTATCTCAGTCATCCTATTTTCTCTCTTTCTCTCCCCCCTCTCTCTCATTATCTATCTATCTATCTATCTATCTATCTATCTATCTATCTATCTATCTATCTATCTATCTATCTATGTCTATTCATATCCGTGTATCTAGCATCAGTGTGGAGAAAAGAGATGATAAACAAATTAAATTACAGAATTAAGGAAAGAAGACAAGCAAGTTGCATGAATGAAAAAAGAAAGAAATGAGAAAGAGAACACCAACGAAGTTTGGGGTAGAAACTCGTATTGAATTGAAAAAGAGATTCTCCCAAAGCCAAAGTAAAAAAAGGGTTCACGAATATAATGCAAGCGGGAAAACCATAAAATCTCCCAAGATGGAAGACGGAAGACATACAAAATCGGGAAAAGTGTATTATCGAAATAATAATAATAATAATAATAATAATAATAATAAATATTCAGTATTGTAGAATCTTAATATTGCTTTTGTAACAAATAAAATAAACACACTTTTTTTTTTATAACCGAGTAAAATTCTATAAATGAAATAAAAAAGTGACAATGTTTTTTAAATTGACAAAAAATATTGCCCAGAATAAAATAATATATAAAACAGTTAAAACTTTAATATTCAATAAACATCAGAAGGAAAAACATTGAAAAATGAAAACTTTCTCTGCTGTTCTTGTGTGTAGGATTTAAGAATTTCTCTCTCTTTATTTAATTTTTTTTAAATTGGGCTTTGTTAACATATGCTCAGTTTCCTTTCAAAATTAATAAGGAAAAGAAAAAGGAAAAGAAAAATTAAATTCATCGACTCAAGGAAACGAGAATTGACCGGATTAAACAAGTAAATAAAATCAAATTAAAATCTACATAAAAAAAAAAAAAAAATTTTTCTTGTGCGCATGCGTCGTTTTTCGTCGTTCAACAAACAAGACAATTTAATGCCATTTAATGTTTAATGCGTCGTTTTGATCAAATTAAAATTATTGTCAGAACGAAAATGGAAGGGAAAAAGTAAATATCTGCCGGTCAGGGAGATTTGAAAGTGTCTGAAGAGGAAAGTCAGCTGAAGACCGCAGAAGTTTTAGATCTAAAAGAGTTTCTTCAGTTTGGAATCATGCAATGAGTGGTGAATGCCATTATCAAAAAGACACGCGTATATTAAGTTGATAAACTACGCGTATTTACACACAGGCGCTCACACGCATGTGCACTCATATAAACGAGCATCCCTCCCCTCATACACCAGATAAACGGGCGAATCCACAAAACTGCAAGGAATGACAAATAAAAAAATTCTTGAATTAAAATAAAGTTTTCACCGTGTTATTCGAAGTGTTCCTTTAGGCATGCACACAGCTATACAGCAAAAGCCAGGACTACGTTCGCACAAGACCTTAAATTTTGGGTAACAGTTTTGGGTAACACATTTAGTGTGACATATTTTGAGTAACACACACACACACACACACACACACACACACACACACACACACACACACACACATATATATATATATATATATATATATAATAATACAGAAATACACACACACACATATGTGTGTATGTGGTTTGTGTGTGTGCATGTATATATATATATATATAATTATTTTCTAAAAATATGATTCCATCGCGACACAGAAATTACTGTCTCGAAACTGGTTCACAAGTATTAAAGTTTTCAGCAAAGCAGAAACCCCTCGCTAATGAAAAACAAACCCCAGATTACGCCTCCATTTCCAAACTATAAATGAGTAAAACACTTCTTTGGTGAGTTATTCCAAGCATCGCTTGAGAATGAAACGGTCATCTAAAGTTAAGATCTAATATTGAAATTAAAATTTAACACTTGTGGACCAGTTTCGAAACATAGTAATTTCTGTGTCGCGATGGAATCATATTTAAAAAAATAATTATAATTTTAAGCTCTAATTCTGTATCGAGTACTGTTTTTTAAAAATAAAAACAAAATTATTGAAGAACTTTGGATCATCAGTCTAACTATTATTTCCTATTACATCAATACAAACACAGACACATACACACACACACACACACACATATATATATATATATGGATAACGACTAAAGGGAAACTTATCTTAGACGGCACATAAGCCAATATAAGGATTTTATTTTGTGACAAGTATTTATATACAAGAGCAAAAATGTTATTGTTTTTCAAATTTTTTTTATTTTTGTATAAGCGTGCTCATGAATATTCATCAGGTTAGCGGAAAAGTCAGGCACGTTAATGGACGTAAAGGGATACAGTTCAATGACTAATAAATGAAAATGAGTAGGAGATTGATAAAGTCTCTCAGAGAACAAAACGCGACGGCTAAGCTTTCCTTTTGTCTTTATTCATATTGTTCTTTTACAGATATTCTCTCTCTGAAAGTATATATATATATATATATATATATATATATATATAAAGAGCCCCCTACAACAATACAATGAAAACAGAAATAGTGAAAATATTCTTCACAATAATTGACAAACACTTCCCTAAAAATGCAAATTATCAACAAAAATACAATCAAAATTAGTTACAGCTGCATTGATAACATGGAGAAAATAATAACTCAGTACAATAAAAAAATTCAACAACGTCATTAACAATTACAGCAACAACAATAGCATTCATCAAAATAACGCCAAAAAATATAACTGCAGGAACAAAAGAAAATTACCCACTTAACAATAAATTTTCAACCAATAACATAATATACAAAGCTATCGTGATTAATAGCATTAACACAAACGAAAAAATATATACGCGCGACAGAAAAAAAAAAAACTTAAAAAATACACTATAACCGCAAAATGTTCTTTGAAAGAAAAATATACAAATAATACAACCCTATCAAAATACATATAGAGTCAAAGAGAAAACAATACCCCCACCAAAATCAAATGGGAAATTATAAAAGGGGGGGAGCTCCATACAGTATTAACAGTAAAAAAAAAAAAAATTGTAAACAATGCTTAGAGGAAAAATTAGCAATAATTATTTTTATAAACCAAAATAAACTTAAACAAGAAAACTGAAATAACGGGTAAATGTAGGCATATAAATAAATACTTACTTTGCTAACTAAGCACTAATTAAAAATAAATAAATAAAATAAAGGCAATATATATTATTTAAATAAATAAATGAATGAAATAAATATAATATAAACTTTAAAATAAATAAATACACAAAAAGCATTAATATAAACATCTATACGTGTATGTGTGTGCATGTACATATGAATATATTATCATACAAACAAACCTAATTTTCCATAATTAATACCTCAATATACAAAACAAAGGCAATATTGTATACTCTATGTACATATCTTCAAACAATAAAGAAAATACTCCATAAACATAACCAACCATAACTAATAACCTAAAAACAAACAAAAAATTACACTTTAAGCACTAGTTTATTAATAATAAACCCCAAACACAAGTGTACTTGTGCTTGTGTATGCGCGCTTGCATGTGTATATATGTACACGAATGTATATCTAGATACCTATATGTATTTTCTGTGTGTGTGTGTACGTGTGCGGAAACGTACAAATACGGGCTTATGCACATAAATTCAAGCAATAATAAATGCAAATTTAGTTATAAACATAAACGCCTACAATTGATACTTTAATAGTACTTAAGATACCACCAAACCAAATAAGAAAACGAAAATAAAGTGAAGACATATATAAATATTTACTTTATCATTTAAGCATTAAAACCAATTATTTATGTAAAAAACGAAATACAATTTTCCTAACTCAAGAAAAGACGAGAACCCTCCAAAATTAAAAACATGTCTGAACCCCCCCCTCAAAAGGAAACTGGTTTCGTTTCTCGAAGACTTTACTTTAGAACCAATATCTTACTTGCTTGTCTGTAATGTCCCTTTTACCTATTTTTCTAGATTCCTTCAGAGTGTTATTCTCCCTTCCATAACATTATGTGATGTAAATGCACTTTCAATCCCTATCTTAATGGAGTTAAATAAGTTATAATTTAATCCACTGTGTGAATTGTCACTACTGTGCTAAAGCTAATTTATTTTTTAATCATTTCACCCCATGCAAAGCAGTAAAGTCAGTAAGACACAACGTGGGTTATTGAGTGTGAAAGAATAAGCAAAAAAGAGAAACATGGAGTCGGAAGGGAGTTCCACAAGAAAGAGAAGAAACTATTAGCATAGAACTTAGGGTTACATCTCGCCATTTCAGCTGTAAAATATATGATGAGACCTTGCCGCCAATCTAGTACTGCGCTTAAATTAATAAAGTCTAGGTACCATAGCGATGAGTTCATCTGAAAAATTACGATGAAAATATTTATAGAAAAGGCACAGGGAAGATACATTATAGCAGTGTGAAAATGACTGAAGTCAAGATGCCAGGTCAAGACCAATAATACAGCTGATTATTTTTTGGATTTTATCAACAATCTCTAATTATACAGCAGAAGTACCAGGCCATATGTGGCAGCAACATTCAAAGCATGAACGAATGGTAGACTTATAAATATGTAAGCGAGTCATGAACACTCAGAGCGGTAAATGTAATTAATACTGTTGAATTAAAAAAAAAAAACAGAGCATTTACTTGAATAAATTATATCTATAAGAATAACGTAGAAACAGAAAATATATTAAATAATTGTTGAACTTAATCCATTTAATAATAAAGTTTAATATTGAAATTGAACTTAATACTGCAAACAGTAATTTCTGTGCCGCGGTGGAATCATATTTTAAAAAAATAATTATATATATATATATATATATATATATATATATATATATATATATATATATATATATATAAAGCTCAAACACTAATATTCCATGGTTATAATTTATTACATTGGAATCATTATTTACGATCAATTCATCAGACCTACAAATTCAAAATGAAACCGGAAACTTTTTTTGAATTTGTAGGTCTGATGAATTGATCGTACTAATAAATTATAACCATGGCATATTAGTGTTTGAGCTTTTGATATTATATTCTAGCTCTGTCCTGGACACTGAGCTCTACCTGAATTCTTTCCCCTAGGAAATTTTTATATTGACGACTAATATTATCAATATATATACATATTTTAAGACATTTTTATACGTTCTTTTTATAGATATAAGTATTTAAGTAAATGCTCTGTTTATAATAAACAGTATTAAACAACATTTACTGAATGCCCGAGAAATTTTCACAGAAAATATTCGTCCTCCAACAGGATTCAAACCTGTATCATATACAGAAACGTCATTTAGCTTGACGTGCCTTTACCAATTTGGCCACAGAGGCACGTTCGGTTAGCAAGGTCGAATTTACTGTATTTAAACCTCAATCTTCCATGAATCTCTCACGTACATTCATATCTGCTCATGGCGTATTAAATATAAACAAATGACGTCACACATTATGAAATATATTTAAGTACATGCTCTGTTTATAATAAACAGTATTAAACAACATTTTGCTAAACGAACGTTAACTGTTGTTTAATACTGTTTATTATAAACAGAGCATGTACTTAAATATTTGTATCTATAAAAAGAATGTATAAACATAAAAATGTCTTAAAATAATTGTCGGACTTTGTCCATTTCATAATATATATATATATATATATATATATATATATATATATCATTTCACCTTTAAGCAAGAAAAGTAAATCACGCATGGAGATTACTGAGTGTGAGAGAATATAAGAAAAACAAACAAAACATTATTAAACAGAGATAACAATAAAAAAACAGGAATTAAGAAGACAGAAGATGACGAATAACATTGTATTTAAATTCAAATTACTTTTAGAATAACCTAATGCTATTTCACGACAGTCTATTTTTAGTAACATATCTGGAGATTCAAATCAATACCTCAGCCACAAAAGGGGCAGGGTCATTTGAAATGTATGCGCACCCAAAAATGGCCGCCCTTTGCTTGGAAGAAGGGTAACCAATAATTGGATGCTAAAGTTTGCTTACGAGCATGAATACAACAAAGATCGATATTCAGCTATTAAAGAAAGCTAAAATTTCAAGCAAGATTTACAAGATGAAACCACAAAAGTAGAAACCAGAATCATCACACAAAACGCAAATAAATTAAGTATAATTTAATTTAATCATTTAACGTCCAAGTATGGCGATAAAGCCACTAAACCGCAAGGGGATTACTGAGAGTGAAAGAAATGAAGAAAACGTTATTGAGGAGAAAGGACAATAAAAGAACGGACTCCTGGAATGACAGACAATGACGGTTGACGTTGTATTTAAATTCTTGAAGATCAAATTTGACGGGAATGCATTAAACTGGGACAGAGTTCTGCAAGCCAGAAGTGCGAGAGAAGTTATCTGTTAAGTTACTGAGTAAAATGTGAACTTTTAAGAAAAGCGCTTGTAAGGACTCTCTCGTCGTTTTCGACGTATGAGGTCGCAGCAGCTCAGTTCTTAGAACCGAACAACCAGACTGCCCTCACCTATGATTCGATTATAGTGGTAAAGGCTTGTGCAGAAAGAATGATCACACTTTTCGGAAGAACCGGATAGAGACACCTGGTGCATATAGTAAGCCACAAGGTTTCCAAACGACCCTTTCTCGAGTTTTGAATTCAGAGTTGTCCTTCAATTAGACTAGTTGCCAGCCAAGGTTATTGGGCCCTGTCTGTCCTGTTATTTACCCGTAGCTGACAAGGTGGGGGAAGAAGATAACTATTTGCACGTAAGTGAATGTAACAAGCTCGACTGGAATTCGAACTCGTCTCTCCGATTTCTCAGTCCACTACACCACGGCGCATCCACGTGGTTAGAGGATAGCAGTGAGAATTCGACGAACCGAGTTCGGATCTCGGCCGAAGTCGTTTCATTTACTTTCGCATAAATATGACTCCATCTCTTCCCTCTCCAGCTATGGATTAAACAGAAAGACAGACTGAACCGTGGTTGGTAACCAATATAGGAGGAATTGAACGCTGAATTTAAAACCTTATATGGCTAGTGGAGCACATATTTTAACTAAGGCCTGCCCGGCGTAGCTGTAGTATAAACCACAGGTTGGATCTGTGGGTGTTAAAGAAACCAAATGGACATAAGCAGATGAGCAAGCTGAGAAACCAGCGGCCATGCTGAAGAAGAGAAATCACACTGATTTACAACAGTGTGCTTTCAAGTCGAAACGTTTCTGATAATGAAGAAGGAGAAGACGGAAATGCAATGGTGAAGAAAAAAGTTGTTATTTTGGTGGAAGGGAAAGCAGAGAAATGTCGGATAATGACGGCGAAAATAATTGAGTGAAGCAGACGGTCTTAGGACAACGTGTAAACATGTCCTTCGTTTAAACATGGCGTTGTGTTCATTTCTCATTGTCAAGGGTTATCAAAGCGTAGGCAAAGTCACACGGCCATGACAGGCGCTTGTTTGTCAGAGTGACTCGGCAGAAAAATGATAGCTTATGACCAAATATCCACCCAGTCAAGATGGAGGCGGAAATTAGTTGGCTCGAATCTACCAAGCTGAACTGGACGGGGCTTCCTCTGGCATTGAAATACTGAGAAAGAGGAAGAGAAAAAGAGACGTTTTGTTTTTTTTTCCTGACCGGAAACCGGTAATAGAATAATAAAAGTTATTTGGAAAAGTTAACATCGAGGGATTTCAGTGTTAAGCTGTGATTGATTTTGTTTTCAGTAATAATTTGCTGAACGCCATTTTATGAATGATACTATTGATATGCATGAAGGCTGAGCTTGTAAGTCAGCTGTGATTATGTTGATTTTGGATGAAGGCGAAAACATTAATCAATATATATATATATATATATATATATATATATATATATATATATATATATACATATATATATATAAATAAATTGATTTATTTAAAATATGTTTTTTTTCGCTACACAGTTCTAACCATGTTTCAAAAATGGAAGCTAAAAGCTACGAATTTAATTTTGTAATTAAATTAAATACACGCACACACACACACACACACACACACACACACACACACACACACACACATATATATATATATATATATATATGAAAATGTTTTTTGATTCGTTTCATCCATTAGGACTTCATCAGACTTATTCCATTTTGTCATACATCTTATATTCCGAAACTGTTCTTGATATAAAAAAAATTACAAATCGTTATTACACAAGCACACAAACACGCACGCACGCACGCACGCACGCACGCACGCACGCACGCGCCCCCCATACATATACATATATATATATATATATATATATACTAGCAGCATGGCCCGGTGTTGCCCGTGCTTGATTAAAAAATCGTACGACTCGTACTGCAATCGCTATCACTTGACTTAAAATATTTTTGCCCTTCCTTGCCTTTAAAGGAGTGTCCTTTGCCGTGCTGATGTTGCTACATGCCTTACTTCTTGCCTATCTCATACTGCGAATTTTTTCTAAGCTCTATACTAAACGTTAAATCTATTACGAAAAAAGAACTAAACAAAATGAACACAAAACGATCAGCTTTAAAAAAAGGACTCGTAACTGGAAAAACCGAATGAAAAAGAATGTTAACAACAAATACTTTTTCACACCCAACCCAGTTCTGCGGAATCAGAATCAACATTGAGTTTAAGCAAGCGAATGAGCCAATTGGAGTAAAGTGCCATGCAGATTTAAATTTTTCCCACTTGTGACCAATGCAGCTATCGATTTTTTTTTGCTAGTTATCATTCGTGTCAGTCAGCTGGCCAATAGAATCTACCTGCCTATTCGTGGCAGCCAGCTATTGGCTCTCATTCTGGCCAGTAGAAAATGGACGCAAACTACATGAAAACTGCCGTAGAAACATGAAAAAATCGATTATTTCTACTATCGATAGGAGTTGGGAAATGCAAAGTCGGTCTTGGCCTTCCCGCTAACTTGGAGAATGTGCATGTAAATTTTAGTGCAAATCCGTCGAAAATTGCGGCCGTGTATTCGTTTACACACACACACACACATTTTTTTATGGCATCTTAAATCTTTTGTTGTCTAACGCCGCAAAAAATAGAATACAATAAATGGTATTGAAAAATAAAGTTTACATGTTTTAATAAATGTTATTTAGCACCACGATGATAATGAATTTTAATGAGGAATATACAGTGTGGTCCGAAAGTCTTGTCACCTTTAGATAAAATAATTTTCTATTTCAACGTTCTATGGGGTATTATCAAGGAGAGAGTCTCACATGGACGATACCAGAATACCCATCAGTTGAAGGACGCCGTTCGGAGAGCCTTAGCAATAATCAACCAAGCACAGCTTCGTAAAATATCACACAGGACATGGCGCCACATCATTTGGTGCCACGAAAATGGTTTTCATACAGACCTTCTCGATGTGTGACAGCGTCAATGAAAATGAATGAACTGAGTCCAGTACATGTGCTTTGTATTACTCTATTTACTTGCTCTATTGTTCGCTATTTTTGGTTGGGGATGACAAGACTTTCGGACCACACTGTAGATTGTATGTTATTCTAAATGTTGTTACTTAACACTACTATGAGAAATAATGATTGGCGTGAACGCACTGTGAAAGCTGACAAGCCAAGAACGAAAGATTTGCTTACGTTAATTGATACTTGTGCGTATTGCTCAGCAGAACTTTTGCAAATTGTTGTGGATAGTTTTTAGGATTTGAAGGTCGCCTTATACGCGGAAATATGCGGTACATTTATATATATATATATATATATATATATATATATATATATATAAACACCCAAGTATAGGATTGGTGTGTACGGAATAAATTCCAATAACCAACAATTACTATTCTTAAAAGAGTGCTCAATACAGAGTAGAGCGAATATAATTATTTATTTAAAAATTATAACCGAAATCACTACAAAAATAGCCATTTTGTTTCAACACCTTTGGTGTCTTATCAAGTGATGATGTTGAATGTAGATTTTAGAATAAAGGTTTTAAAAGGTTCAAATTAATTAACCACCCCTCGTAAGGGGAAAAGCTGTCACATGAGCTGGAGTGATCAGTGTAACATATGAGAAAAAAAAAATGCTCCCACAAAAATATCTCGCTTATACACACACACATATATATATATATATATATATATATATATATATATATATATATATATATATGCTCCCCACAAAATATCTCGCTTATATATATATATATATATATATATATATATATATGATATGATATGCCCCAAAAAATATCTCGCTTATATATATATATAAAAAAATGCTCCCACAAAATATCTCGCTTATATATATATATATATATATATATATATATATATATATATATATATGATATGCTCCCACAAAATATCTCGCTTATATATATATATATATATGATATGCTCCACAAAATATCTCGCTTATATATATATATAAATATATATATATATATATATATATATATATATATATGATATGCTCCCACAAA